>OMKZ01018594.1:0-18678 GCA_900302535.1 Neoniphon sammara | reverse complement strand
GTATGAAATCTCTATAAGCGACAAAATTTTGAGCACAATCAATTATTGTGATGGCAAATACTAAGAAAACGAGGCCCAGGTTGAAAATAACTGGAATGTTCCTTTAACAGTGGAACGGCGGTGTAATTGCCTCCATAAATAATTCACCAACCTGCTGTCTCAGGGGTGCTCTGTTTTGGAAAAGCACCATGATTTCTGATCTCAGGACCCCGGGAAAAAAAAGCTGACACTGGAGGTTAGAGGTATAGGTCTTGTGCAGCATGGTTAAAAGCAATGCGTTCGACTCAAGCTATGTGTTACTGTCTTCCACAGCTGTTTTAATACACTCTAGTGTGGTTACTTTCACAATGCAGGCTGATAAAATACAGAGAGAGAGAGAAAGAGAAAGAGAGAGAGAGTGAGAGAGAGATCCTGACTCTTGATCTGGTTCTACTGGTCTCCCTGGTTCAAACAAGAAATAAGCCTCAGGTTTGCCAAAATGCGTAACAAGATTTGTTACATGTTAATAAAGGTAGCTAATTCCTCAAAGACTGTGCTCTTAGGTAAGATTATGGCCTAATTTACATTACCCACGAGCTCTCCAGCGTCTGTCTATGCCCTCTCCACACCCTCCCCAATCTGCTGCTGTTCACCATCTATCATGTTCATAGTCAGTAAAAAAGGACTCATTACAATAATAGGGTAGAGCCTAGTTCAGACAGTCTTGTAACAACATCAAACTTAGTAGCTTGTCTAATTAATCAATCATTATTCCACAGCCCAAGTGCCAAAATTCAGTCACATAGGCCAAATGGTTAGGCACAATGCACAATTTACTTTTCATTGTTCATAGATCTGTTCGTGGTTTCTATAAATATTCTATATTGTTCTTGGAGCTGAGTTGTCAGTTTATTGTGCCTGAGTTATTTGCACGAAATCTCATGTTTTTGCCAAGCACATCAAAACCCGGGCATTCTGGTGGTGATCCTCCATCACCTGAAGTCAGACATAAGAGACGGTACAACAGAGGGAGTGCATCTTGTTGCCATCAGCCCTGCGTTGCTATGATGTTGTACCTTTTACAAGTAGAGCGGCCAACTCGACAGCTTTCTGATTATGCACTGCCCTAATTTCACTGGCTACTCCCAACTCATTATGGCCTAGTAATACTGTTTTAATGTATTCAGTGCAGATCATCAAAATCTGGGCAAGAGGCTCCATGATATTTAGCACTTTAGTTACCATAGAACTGAACATATAAGACATGTATGTATTATATGGGTGGACATTATTTATGTAAAACAAATCACCACAAACAGTCCATTTGAATTTATATATTTTTTCTACATGTACATGTAGGTTATATACTAAATCATTTTATGGTAAGCCACTTAAGGCAATGACCTGCTGTCACCTTGTTCATTTTTCCCATTCACAAAACAGAACTTCCCCTCACATCAACCATTGGGAATTGGGGGTGAATCATGATGCTGGAAGCTCTTTGCCATCAGGCACAGTGCAATGCAACGAGTGTCGTGGGGTCAATTGATTTTAAAAGGGGCATTCAATGGATGGGCTAGTGCGCAATGGCTCCACTGTGGCTTGGCTGTTAGGCTACTAAGCTGCTCACGTGGGCATTTTGAAATAACATGACTCACACACTGAATAGCCAAAGTAACTAGACGGCCTCAAGTAAAAATGTTACCATGTATCATTAGCCTTTTGAAATCGAGTTTTTGCAGCTACATGGCAAGTACATGCCCCGTGTATAACTTATTGTCCCCCACAATCGAAGGTCAGGGAAAGGACTATGGACTGCCAATTCTGAGTCTCTGCTGGTCTGTCCTGGACAAAACTTGGGGGAATGGATTTTGACACTGTGCTCTTACCGCTACAGAAATTAAACAAGGCACTGCTTAGTTAAAATTTGCTACATGCCACACTGCACCATGGCAATGCTGACCAAGGAACACTAGATAAAAATATGCTTTATTTCAATGGCAATGCTATTTCTCTATAGCTATAGCAGTTAGAGATAGCCAATTATCATTATTACCAAATAGAACATGGCAAAAAGATGCTGCAGAAATCTGTTTGATACCGTGGATGAGGGTAGTAAGAACATTTATCATTACATTTGCAAATAGAATTGCCACATTTTCTAATAACATGAATACAGGATGAAACTGTACTGTAGTTGTTTTGTTTTCACATCCAGATGGAACTAAAAGTATAGCTAGAATTTCATGGTTAGAGATCAATTTTGTAGCCTACCAGTGGACAATAAAGGCAAAGTAGGCCTGGCCACAGATATTTTTGAATTTGATATGTTACATTAATTCAGTGCAGTTGTCCTGCAGCTGTCCTTGCCGTGAGCAAAGATGGAGCTGGAGACACAGCAGTCCTAACAATCAGACACTGACATTATTCAGATGAATTGATGTTATTACAGTAGATCTACAGGACATTGTTTCGCACAAATCATCCATACACTACTAATATCTCCTTCTGGTGTGTTTACAGGTTCTCATCGGTTCACCAGGCAAAAAGAGGAGTTCTGGGAGGAGGAGTAAGGCCCTTTTCCTGAGGAAGAGATTTACCACAATTGAGGACAAATATTGGAAGGTG
The DNA here is from genome assembly GCA_900302535.1 of Neoniphon sammara. Lineage (NCBI taxonomy): Eukaryota > Metazoa > Chordata > Actinopteri > Holocentriformes > Holocentridae > Neoniphon > Neoniphon sammara. Next base: position 16,071 of record OMKZ01018594.1, on the reverse strand, counting down.
TCCCCCTCAAAGGTCCCGTTACCCTGTTATACCTGCACTAATATGGGATTTAATATGTCCAATACTTTCTCCTGCAGTGTTGTTAAATTGTGTTGTTAAATGCACTTTTCTTACTTTCCAAATGGAGAAACGAACCATCTTAGACAACCAGTGCATTGTAGACAACAGCAGAAGAGAAGGCAGTTTTATACAGGTGCTTTTATTTCATCCGTGGGCAGCGCCGCCACTTTTCAGAGGACTGGATAGATGTGGGACCAAAGTCAAAAACAGTGAAGTATTTCCACCTACATAGTTTCTGTATGTGGATTGCATTTACACTATGCAACCCTGCCCACCTCCGGAGGTGGTAAGGGCGATCAGATTACAATCTGTTTTCAATGCATCTTGAATACAATTGCACCTGTATTTTTGTGCCGTTAAGTGCTATCCATTTATAATCCAATCACACAAGATGCAGGTGAATGCCAATTGCTGCAGATTTTGATCAAATCTTTTATCAAATCAAACACATTTTGAAAACCTATATTCTTTGGTGAGATAAAACTGGGAATTGAGAGTGTTCATGTTCATTAATGAAAAAATCTTAATTCTTTACTTACTTAATTCAAATGTACCATGCTCACAGTCGTGCAATGCCGAGCTCACACAGAAAAAAAACAAAACAAACAAAAAAAAACCCAACAACCCTGATACATAACAGCAGTGAGATTGATGTGGCCATCCACTGCTGAAAGTCAATAAGAATGTAATTCAAACATGTCACCTCTGCAGGAAGATCACAGAATGAGACATGCACACACATTACTCAGGCATATCTTTCTGCTGGGGCCAGTGCTCTTAAAAATAGCTACAAACCAGAATGTGCTGCCATGGAGGCGGCCGCAGCAGCCGACAAAGAGCTGGGAATGGTTCTGTTGTGTTGTGGATCCTGATGACAAATAACTGAAAAACGTTACGTTTTGGAGGATCCAGTGCTGATAAGAGCACTAGAACATCACAAAAAGTACCTCAAAAAAGCTATTCAATTGCTGTAATGTAAGTAGATATAATTGGATACCTCCACCCTTGGGTGGATCTGATAATAAGCAACTGATAACAAACTGACAATAGTTCTGTTATTTGTGGATCTTGATAATAAAAAATGAATCGCTTTTCTTCTCAGCTGATTGTTAAAGACTTACAAAGTTACTGATATGCACGCCGATACACACGCCTCATGTCTGAATGATTTATAATTTATTTTTAAGAATGTAAATCTTTATTATAAATTCTGCAAAATGCTATGAAAATAATATTTGCCTTTAAGAATTAGGGTATGTTATGAGGGGAACTTGATTCTTTGGGTGTCTTTTGACATGTCTTGAGACAGTAGTCATGTCTTAACAAGACATTCAAGATTTAAAACATCTATTACTGCAAAGTTAATAATTTCTGCAGAGATTATACAACCTCAAAAATCGCAGCAATAGCTACAGTAATATAGTTTGATAGAAGACATACACAGTGACACTGTTAAATATTATTTTTCGTGACAGATTTGTCCACGCCGTCACTTTGTCATCTCCATTTCAAAGTAACAAGGAGAGATCTCTTTGTGCAGCATTTGAGGATCATCAGCTAAAAGCATATGAAAACAGTGTCACCAGCGCTTGCACTTGTTTTAGTCACGTCAGACTTGTTTTGCAAGACAAATCTCTATGAATAATTTATTGGATGTCAGCTTAATCCCCATTTACCCCTCTTGAATGACAAAAGCATACAGCAAGTGTGTCATTGTTGGTTCTATTTTGCAGTGGTTCAAGAGGCCACGGGTGAATTTCAAGTGTTTGTGGAATCAAAACAAAGGGTTTTTCAGATGGATTCAATGCAAGCTGTCAAGTTTCCGACTACATGAACTGTTCTGTGGTGACACTGCTAATTATGACACAGGAACCACGTGAAAAGTTGACTCCTTTTCATAATCCCTGTTTGCTCAGGAGAGAACTGACAGTGAATTGGCTTTAAGTCAAATGCGTCTAGCGAAAAAGCAAGACGCGTGCCAGCTTTTGATTCAGAATGAGGGGAAATCATACACGAATGACAAGGAAGATGTACGCTGTTCAGTGTAGAAAATGACATTTTATCTAGAGCCCTTTTCATAACCTACATCGCACCACACTCAGATTCATAGAATTCTACACAGCAATAAAAAATTGTCTACGACTGTGTGGAAAAAGTACCATTAGCTTCATAATGGAAGTAGAATTACCTCACAAATTAGCTGTCTTTGCAAAGCATATTTCCTGGTCATCTGAATAAAAATCAGCATGTATAAAGGTGCGTTCAATGCCAGCAAAATGCCTACTGTGTAGGTCATTGTCCTTTTCTTTTGCTTTGCCAGGTCTGTCACACAGGGAATGAAAATGTCTATGGATGTGTCTGTGTGGATGTGTTTGTGTGTGAGTGTGTGAGTGCGTGTGTGTGTGTGTGTGTTTAGCCACCAGATTGGTATTCTCTAGCCTCTATCTCATATAAAGCGTGTTAAATTGCCTTTTAATAGAGCTGTACCCTCACATCACTTCTGAAAGTGCACTGCCGAGCTTAAAAGAGGGCCCTGACTCAACAGGCAGTCTATTATAATAATATACACTATATTATTCTCTGTGCAGGTGGTTGAATCCTATAGCATTTGCAATGCAAAACTGCCATCATTTTACGCACCCTGTTAAAAAAGGTCAAGGCCCTACAGTACAATGACCCTGGTCTTTGAAATAGCTCGTCTAATGATGGAACACTGCTAGACTGAAATATTGTATAAACCTGTATTTTGGTTGTTAGTTGTGGATGTTGAATTGCTGTCGAGCTTATGGCTTGTGATATATAATGTTGCATTATTTTTTATGCAAACCTCATGTTTTTATAATTCTTCATAATAAATTAAATTGTGTACCATAGTAGTGCACATACCTCCACGCACCTCTTCAGATAGCACCTCACCCACTGTAAGCAGGTCTCAGTGACTCAGTCAACATTGGCACTGTACATAAAAGTGCAGGCTTTCCACTCAAACAGCAATACTGAAAATTACATTAAAGATACTCATTCTATCCGTCAGTTTCCCTCTTGACAGAAACGCTCCAAAAGTATCAGGCGAACAAGAGTTATCTGAACCATAACATTATGAGTGCAGGACAGCCTAGTGATCAGAGAAACTATCCTTCAACCAAACTACACAGGTTCAAGCTTGTGTGTTGGCATGCATCCACCCTGCTCAAGTGTCCTTAAGGAAAACACCGAATCCCTACCAGCTACATGAATGCTGTTCTGTAGCTGAGCCTGACCTCCGACCTCTCTCTTGAACAGGACAAGCAAAAACCAGAAGTTCCCAACAGGAATCAATAGAGTACCATGCATTAACAGTAGGGAGGAGCCCTGGACTGTCCACATGGATCAGAGTTTATCCAGACAGCACAGCCTGGACTCTCTGCTGTGATCTTTTCCAGCAGCGGGAATGGTTCACTGCGGAGTAGCTGGGATAAAAGGAGGATTCGTTAACACACCGTCAACGCAGCTCCCTCATTATCTCACTGGACGTCCTGAGCAAAATTCTCAAAATACATATGGGAAAATCCTTTCTTGTGTTATATCACTCCTCTAAAGCATTCAAAAAGCACATAGCAGTCACCTATGAGTTTACATTTTAGGCTGCAGTTGTATTGCATTATTAGCATTAGCAGAAAACAATTATGAGTCTTGTTTAGCTTATGATGGAAGCTGAGGAGGGGGTCTTACCAGCATGTTTTAAACGAGGAAGTGGATAATTATAATGCAGTATGTGTGTGATTAGCAAACAAAAGTTTTTAGGCACTTTGACACAATGCATGAGGTTAGAATGCCATAAGCCCTTCCTTAAGAAAATATAATTGGACATATTTAAATGAAATAAATGGACACTGATATATAATATCAACGTCAGGTCTCACACTGTTCTCTGCTGTTTGACAAGTGAAAGATGATTCAATTTTTGTCCCCTTAGGTGGCAACAGTCTGCCATTTGAAAGCTCGCAGCCCTGCTTCGCTCAGATCTCTGAGCCCCACTGATAATGTTCATGCTTTCCACAGTGCCCTCTGGAGAAATTGCTTGATAGACACTTGGTGGGCTGATTGCCTATAGGCTTTTGTGAGATTAGATGAGAGAATTATGAATATGTCAACAGCATATTAGCTTTTAAAGGTGATAGGGCTCTAGGCAACAGAATTAGCAATTGGCAAAGTCAGTGCAATCTGCGGAGATGATCGGCGATGGCAAAGCCTAAAAATGGATACGAGCTCATTATTATCGAGTCTGACAGGCAAAACCGCTGGCAGTCCGTGAAGCCTCATGAAAAATGCACTGTACATAAATGTATAAGGACAAACCAATCAATCTATTATAAAAAATATATATGTATGTATGTTTTGAAGGCCAATGCTCCACATAGGAACAAGTGAACAAGTGTTTGGATAAACAAGCTTTGTGTGTGAGCTATGAAAACTTGTGGAGGAAGACAGTGAAGTGCTTCTCTTTCAATACTACCTATAGGACTGCAAGATGGGGTTCACTCTGGCAGCAGATACTTTCATTCTGTTTGGTAGAAGGTGGCAGCAGTAACACAATACAGTAATGGCTGTACCCCACACATTGTATTGTGACTGACCTTTTCTGTTCAAGTATTCCCTGGCTCCCTCAATCAACCCACTATTCTGCTGCTTTGCTGTTACCACGGCAACTGTTAAGATCATTCCCAAGTTTAGTGTTCGCGCACACCCAAAGTTTTAGCTGACTTATTTTTTTTATATGTGGCTGGGAGAGGCAAAGAAGTTAAGTCTGATAGATCACACACGCATGGCAGTGGACAGGAGCACAGGGCCTTTCAGACATCCACCTGAAGCATTCAGCCATGCAACACACAGTCCCTGCAATCTAATAATTAATTTATGAGGGGAAAAAAAAACTTTATTTAGTATTTAGCTGGAATGCATTTAAAGGTGCTTCATGCTATTTTTAAAAATATAAAAATGCCAAAATATGTGTGCATTTATTTAACAAAGAATGTGCACAGCAGTTCATGATTTATTTTTTTCACTGGATAAACTTTTGCGATTGAACAATGTGTTTTCACATTTGCCTCCAGCTCATTTATCCACAAAATACTAGAACTACACAGACCACAGTAGGCTTCTAGGTTTAATGGTATGCAATAACAGTCTGCCTGGCCAACTAGATGGCAGTTAACCTCCCTGAGGTGAAAATAGCTGGAATATACTAAGACCAAACTATGTGCTCATTGAATACACTTCTCCCTGACTGATGCTCTGTCCATTTACAAAGAGGCAACTTCAGGTAAGACAATCAGACAGAGAGTTTGTCAGTTCAGTTCCTACAACTGGCTCAAAAAATCTGAGTACAGAGTGTGAATGAGTGAGCCCTTTCTCCCCCTGTCAGTAAATACTGTCAAGGTGCCCTGGACTGAGTCAACTGAACCATAACCGTTCCAGTGGAAACAATCAGTGGCCTTCCCATCAGCATTTCACCAATGGGATCAAAATGTTCTAAATGTTTTAAAACGTGGCACTCCTTTGAATCGGAAACCCGGTATTATTTACTGAGTGAAGGGATAATGGTGCAATGTCCTGTCAGGTAGCCAACAAATGACTCAGAAATAATGACTCAGTGACTTTTTTTTTGTTTTGAGAGAATAACCCAGCATGCATATTTTCGTAACACAAACTCCTTAATGTTTTTGTTTTTCTTGCACAAAATTTATGGCACTGACACAATGTGACTTTTGGACATTTAAATGAGCTAAAGTTTTGTTAACCACTGTGAATGGCGCCTCTCTGCTGAGATCTTATGTCTAATGTCTAAATAATCTATGAAGCCATCTGAATCAGACACTGCCATTTGACACCAGATAAGTTATTATGGTCGGGCACGGCTCCAGACGCCGGCTATTCATGCTGGAGAGCCATTGAGATCCTCTGATCAAATATTCTAAAAAGAGAGAGGGGAGCGCCAATCCTATATAATGAGCTCTTCTCAAACCACAAACAAGCGCTTATCTCCCTCACAAAAGTTGACATCACTATGCTTATGAGGCCAGTTTTACTGATTATGTCATTAGTGCTGCTGGTTAATTTACACTTTGTAACAGCAAAATAATCTCTTTGCATAGAGCACTGATGGAAAATGAGCTTATGAAGTCTCAACGACTTTGTGTATATACATAAAATAATCTAGTTACTGCCTGAGACTGAGAATAATTAAATCGGGATGTATATACATGGCAAGACATCAAAGAGCCACTGTGTGATTGTTTTGTTTTTTTTAAACTGTTGAATAAATTACTGTGGCAATTATAACTTGTAGGGTACCATACACACAGACCCAGAGTGTCATTTACTTTGCTGAATTAATTTTGGACTCCCTAAGTTACCTGTGCATGTATGAACAACCCTCCAAAGAATATCGCAATGCAGAATCCTCTTGATTAACTTCCGCACAGTTGGAAGAGGTTTATTTTTTATACGACGGAGTGCCAACTGCATGCTTAATGTCAAGCAAACAATGTCTCAACATAACATGAGATGGATGATTGAGGCTGATGACAATACTCAGGCAGACTTTGAGGGGATTAGAGTGAATTTATGAATTTTGGGTGTTGCACTTCAAACATTTGTATTCCGCAGAGTTCGACTGCTACCCCTAATCAGTGGAGCAGCTCCCGGCTATGTATTGGCCTAGCATTGGTGATAAGACCTTTGGATCTTCACTTTTTTACTTCGGGCCACAGCAGGCCCTCCAACAAATTGAGCTTTTAGCCTGAAGAAGATTGTTCACAAAACCGCTTCTCTGTAAATACCGCAAGGACTCGCAAACACTTTAATCACATGCTCTCATAAATTTATACTAGAACTACTACTACTACTACTAACATGGCAACAGTGACTAATAATGACAGATAAAGAGCAAAGATCGGAATAATTAAGGGAGAATTACTGGATGTTGTTAGCTGTGAGAAAAAAAAATGTGGAGGGAGGGAGGTTAGAGACGGTCTAAGACATATTAAGTCTGATCCTCAGTGACCTCTGTGTCCACACCTGTCAAAGTGTTCTTCAGCAAGACACACAAAGCCTGCAGGCACTGAGCACCTCAGGGTGCCGCTCCTATTTGCCCCCGTGGCCCGACCTGTTTGTTGAAAACGCTTATGCATGTGTATATGCACGCCATGCAGGGAACAAATTGACATGTGAAGTAACAAAGTATAAATTGCACTATTATTATAATAGGAATATACTGCAAATTGCACTATAATTGCAATATCAATACATAATGAATGTGTAATGAAGTGGTGTTTAAAATTCCGCGGTTCTTGATAGATCAGTTCAGCGGTATTCTCCTTTGTGCTGAGGACAAATTGAAATTGACAGAGATGTTGTTTGCTTGGATCCTTTTGGACTAAACGGACAGTTAATTTGAATAATCGCAGTAATCGGACAGGCAAAGGAGATAATGGAAAACTCCACTTGTGTGTTGAACCCTGAACACCGCCAGCTCACACATTCGGGATTCCCTCACATGAACTCATCTCATCCAAACACTCTCTGGTCCACCGGTCCATTAAAGCCCTGGGCAGCAGTCTGGGGGTTAAGTTGAAGACAGAAGACCCGTCTCTTTTGTGTGTGTACTCATTGTATTTGTGTTTTAAATGTATCTAATACACACAATTTTGGACTACAGCTGTCATTATTTGATGTATTTAAATTCTGCAAGCATGTGTATTCCATATGGGTGTAATAATAAGGCTGACTGAGTTCAACTGCAATAGCAAAGGCTGATGAATTCAAATGCATTTTTATGCTTGGTAGCCGTGCTACACGGCATCTACATGTTGTGACAGTGAGATCATAGAGGATACATCCTGAGCTGCTCTGAACTGACTGTGATAATAAAGTGATGCTGTTGCTTATTTTAACTCTTATGTGCTTAAACCTGCAGTAGCAACTCCAGCTGGTCTGCATACTAACAGTGGGATATTGCCCCATACTAGTATGACTGAGAATAATGTGTAAGCCATCTTGTGCAAACTTTCCTTTATGCACTACTTTTGTGGTGTGTTAAAACAGTAATGTGGTACTATGACAATACACAATGTGTTTAATAATTAAAGCTTGCAATTTTATTTGTATGATTTTAAAATAAAAATAGAGAGGATGGGTTTCTTGTGTTACATTTGATCCTCGTTCTTGCAGTAATGGATTTTTCAACTTTCTGACTGTAAACTCAGTCGGGTGAGGTATGGAATATGGTGGCGATGCTGTCCTTGTTGCCTGTTTCCTCACCAGACGAGCAAAAATAGCGTCCGTCTGGATAGATTTACAAGACTGTAAAGTAGACAATGTCATGGAGGGCTGAGAGTCTGCAGGTTTTCACACTACAGCAGGTGATTTCACTGATTAGTTCCTCCTCTCCGGCTGAAGGTGTGTTAATCAGTGAAATCACCTGCTGTAGTGTTTTGTTCAACGGAAAACCTGCAGACTCTCAGCCCCCCATGGCACATGGCTGGAGACCAGTTCTGTAAAATAAATGATAACATATTTTTATATAGGATATTCTATTTTCAGTAAACAAAGAAATGAGCACATCGGTCTTACTGCAGAACCACAAGTTGAAGCAAAATTGATGGTAATGCAATTTTTGCAATTAAAAGGCAGTTGTTTTTATTAACTGTTCAATGCAAATTGTTGCAAAGGTGACTGATATTCTTTATGGAAAGCATCATTGTTTGCACTGATAAAACCTGTGCTGGGCTTCATGTTGCAGAGAAATCTGAGGGCATAATGGAAACTGCAAACTGCAATGCTATTGGGGCCCTTCTCTATTATGTAGGAGAGCATGGGAGATGGCAACTTATGAGGAGCAAATTAGACCACATGGAGCATCTGCATATCAAATTGGCAGCATTCAGCCATCTCAATATGCTATGTGCATACGGCACAGTGCACATTATATTGCGTTTCTATGAGGACAGCCTCCCAACTCCACACATCATCTTAGCCCAAAAATCTTAACATCTGGTATTCTCCATTAACCTTCCCTAACATGGCGAATGAGAAATACTCTCCCTCCACTCTCCTTGAGCAAGGCACTTAGCCTCTAATTGCTCCAGTGGAGCAATGAAATGAAGAAATGAGTTTTGACAAAGAAAGCAAGCCCACATCCCTGTTTTTCTCAGCGGCTCTGGTTTGTTCCGTTATGCCCTCGTGTGCCAGTGCTCAGCAATAACGCAGCCACCAATCTTTTATAGTGGGAATCCACTGGTTCAGAGGAGTCCAATTTTAACAGGCACTTTTTACTGCAACATGTCACTACAAACACCTGCCAAGTTCAAACTGTAAAAAAAAAAAAAAAAAAAAGCCAAGATAGAGAGAATTCAGAGCTGGTAGCAAATCAAGAGAAAATAACTGAAACAGAGGTACACAGATTCATTCCAACATATATAGCAAAACAGCAGTTCTTTTCATCCAGAGAGGTTTTGTTACCTTGGACAAGGATGTACACTGAGGTGGTTCTCGGTCGACTGCTCGTTTGGACAGCACACACATACTGCCCTTCATCTGTCATGTCCACATTTTCAATCTTGATGGTAAACTCCTCTTGATTAAGGGTCACCAGACTCACTCGGGGATCCACCGACCATTTGTCTTCCCCGGCATACAGTATACTCGACCGGTTTAGCCAGGCTGTGTGTGTGACGATGTCCCCCTGTGCACACCTATAAAGGACAGAAAAACAGCATTGGAATTAATGCTCTCCCAGATTTGAATGATAGTTATTGGATTTTATTAGCTGCTCATATAGTTAGTTTGATAGACAATTTTGGGAAACCTGTTCCCATTATAATATCTTTCAGCGAACAGGTGCAATCACACAAAGTGAACTTTATTTTTATCAAAGAGCAGTGAATACGTTAATGTAGTACAATTTGAAGCCAGATGTGCACTAAGTGTTTGCCAGAGCATGTAAAGCAGAACAAAATAAACGCTCAAAAATGAAATATTAACTAAAGGTAATAAATCAGTTAAATGATAATGGTTGGAAGACCCAAATTGGGTGTATGATTGAATGATCAATTGATTTTTGCACCATGCATGCAAAAGTGCCTAACCCACATGGTTTTACAAGATACCAAATACACAACTGCAGCTGTGAAACAAGAAATTCATTGCAAATTAGCAGATTGCACAAACTAATTTCTGACAGGACCGCTTTGTTAAAGAGTTTATTGAAAAGTATACAACCACATATCGATAATGGCCACATCGCTCTGCTCTGGGAGTTTTCTGCCTGTCCAAGTGTGAAACCAAAAGGCAGGGAGCAGCAACTAAACCCTCCACAGAGCAGAGCCTACAGCAACAATGGCATCAAAGAAGAGACATTGTTGTAGATTGGTATGACTGTTAAAAAAAAAAACACAATTAATGAAACGCTATGCTAGATGGGTGGAGGGTTTGTGAAGCGAGCGCGGCGAGAAGCTGCTTCTTCAGAGGGCGAGCTTAAATAAGACTTGACAGACTGACAGTCAAGCAATCGTCTGACACGGTGAAGTCAGCTGACAGTCACACGTTCTCAGGTAACTATTTGCGGGATAGAAACAGCTGATTATGACACTGTTGCCTTCTCTCCCAGGTTTGGTGAATAAAATCTGCTATAAAAAAGAAAAAGTTTTTTTTTATAATCACTCAGCCAAAGAAATAGAGGGCATTTTACTAAAAATTACAGTTAAATCCTCATAAACAGGGCAATAAAAAAAAATAGAACAGTGTAAAAACGAGCCTTTTACCTTACGTGAACGCAAAATTTGTGGAAATATTTACATCCATCTCTCCCTCAGCCCTACCCAATTACCCTTTATTATTCATGACATTGTTTTACCTGTACATTTAGACTTCAGTCATCTCTCTGTCAAGTAGTAGTAGTGAGCAGTCATGTGCCACGGAGAGCAAAGAGTCTTCAGGTTTTCATTCCAACCAAAGACTAACTCCTGACCTGATGTAGTCTCTGGTTGGAATGAAAACTGGCAGACCTCCATGGTACATTAATGCTGAAGCATACTATTTATTCTGTACTACTTATCCTATTTATACTGAAACTGTACAGTAAGACAATACAATGAATAAGAACTGGGTCACAGATTATTTTGCTTATCTCACCTCAATTACATACTTATTCTGAGTAAGCATATTCTGCATAAATGAGGTGGCATATACAGCTATTAGTTGGCCTGCTGGAGCTCAAACCCCTCATACACAGTGCATCTCACTATGCTGTTCAACATGGCATTTACTTTTGCTTCTTATAACTTCCCTACCAAATCAGGTTTGTCCATCTCAGAATTTTGCAAAGGAGAGTAATAAAGGCAGCTGTACAACTCTGGCAGCATAATTGCAGTTCCTCAGTTATCTTACTAAAATGAGGGAATCTTAATGTGTAATAAAATTCTGAATTACAACATGTACTGTAGGTAAGGACATTAACAGCATATGAGCTATTGCCGAACATGTAAACAGCTCACTTGGAGCATTAACAATTTTGCAATAAGGACAATAACTAGCACATTGTACACATGCAAATGCAGCTCTCTGGCTTCATTTTGCAGTTATCAGGTTTCTTTTGTTGATCTGCCCACACACTTGTTTTCGCCATTCAAACCGACTCAGAGAATGAGACAATGAGCCAGAACCCCACTGGTGATTGTTGTGCATTGTTGAAATTACAACAGATTGGTTTTAGGAGTCAGAAAACGCCGCTTTGATACGGGAGCCGGGTCTTTGAACTTCGACTCCAAGGACCGCTTCCACCGAGCACCACATCTGCTCTATTTTGATGGTGAAGCTTTGGAGCTGCTGGGTTTAGACTTGACCGGAGAAGAAGGTATCGACAGAACGGCTGGGAAAAAAAAAAAAAAACTCGCACATCTCACAAGTGAGATTGAAATAATTCAACTTTCAAGAAATTCTACCTTTGACTATCACACTCCTGTTCGATATCTGGGTAGATTTATCTCTCAGTGGCCCACTATTCCCGTGGATGCACAGCAGAGATGGGGTTTTGAACATCAACAGTTTAGAATGGTGATGATATAAGAGGAGCTCAACACTTTGCAGTTGCAAGGCTCTTGGCTCCATTTGTGCTGTCACAGCTTTTGTTATGGCATCAGTCACTTCCACTTCAGTGGCGGCAGGAGGGTCAATGGCATCCTTGGGGCATTTGTGGTGTTATGATGGGGAAAGAAGACAAAAAACTGGCTGTGTGTAAGTGTCTGTGTCTGTGTGTATATGTGGGTGTAATCAATACATAGAGGCAATGGCTTTCACAGTAATGGATCGCAGAGTATGTGAGAAGAGTGATCAATTTATTATGACAAAGTGGGTTCAATGTAGAGTTTGTATTTGTAATGGCAGCAGGAAATACATTTTTCCAGACTATGAATGTGTTGCACAGTGCATATGCATCCAAACATAGGCTGATAGACGGCATTATATCAATATCGCAAACAATATCTCCGGTCGATGTATGTCTGAAAGGAAGCTTGTGCGCCATAGAATGATTTTGAAGTCACCAGCAGACTTACAAGGACACATGCTTGCATGTACATGTATGCCCGCCCAAGTGTGAAAAAACTGAAAGGCTGAAACTTTCTTGGAGGAGATCCAACACACAACCTCTTTGCTGAGTGGCACATCTAGTACGTCACCCTCAATGTCCTTGTTAGGCCATTACTTTAAGAGAGTTTTCTCCTATCTATAGGGACTCATCAGCACATACTGTAGAGGCTGAGTATTTTTGGTAGGGATGCATGATGTTGGATTTTTTGCTGATATCCGATATGCCGATACTTCCCAACTCTTTTGGCCAATTGCCTTTGCCAATATATGCATTTTTTCCCACTTAATGGCAGAGAGCATCTCCTGCAGTGAAATTAACACATTATTATGCCTACCCTTATTGTGATGCCCCACTGGCAGATGTAGACAAAAAATACAATGCTTTTCAAAATGTACACGTTCACTGGGCAAAATAAGAAAACTACTACAAGAGACATGATGATACGGCAGTGTCTCTCATGCGGGACACTGCCGAGCATTTACCATATTTCATCTAATAGTGGCCGCCAAGTAGTGAAGTATTTAGTCAAGCATATCGGCCTGTCATATTGGCAGAAATTATTAATAATTATATCGGGCACATGCCGATTTTTAATTTTAAAGCTAATATCAGCCGGTTCTGTGAATTCACAGAATTCAGAGAATTATCAAATTATCAAAATACTTGATATTGGGTACATTCACTGACAAAATCTCAAACTCTTGTTCTTAAAACTCCTGAAAACAGAATCCAAACAAAAGTCCTATAATCTTCATTTAGTTATTTTTATCATGCACAACCCTTTTAAAGCACCATTAATAGGGGTGTTGTTATTAAGTGAGAAATAATGGCCGTAGTCCACTGACTACAAACTGAATTTGCCTAGTGAGCCCTTTGCTTTTCATCCAAGAACGTTGTTGAACTGTAAAAGGTCTTGATGAACCTTTGACCCGTTCAGAGATGGTATAATGACACAGAAACATTTACACAGTTAGGCTTAATCTCGCAGAAGACAAAACTTGGAACTTAATTGAGGTTCATGCTGTTTGTCTGCGGCTGACAGCAGGGGAGTCGGGGTACTTATCATGAGTGAAAAAGGAATCAGATTGCTTCCGTGCATGGTGACGGTATGCCATGAAGCTCAGCTATTGAAAAAGTGTAATGTTTTATTAAGTACCATAGGGCATCCTTGAATGAAAGAGTAAGATATCTTTTTTGATGTACTGCACATGGGCACTTTATTTATACTCTCGAACCTAAGTGCATTCTGAGAGGGGAATTCATCCTGAATACTCTCCACTGTGATACATTCAGTGTGTCCCTTGGTAACTTCAACCAAAATGCCTCCATGAAGATCTGTTGCCTGGATTTCCTAAAGGAGACAAATTGCAAGGGTGTAAAAAAGCGTAAGGTTGTAAGATGGCAGCACAAATCTCAGAGAACGTTCGAGCTCGACTCAAAACAGACCCATGCCGCAAAAGTAAATAATGCATTCCTTCAGAAGTTCAATTCTCTTTTTGTAGGCATTTGTATTGAATAGCTACAAGTCACTGATGAGTGTTGTGGCTTGAAAAAGTATAGTATATTTTACCCTTAAAGGCACTTGATGTAGTTTTCATTGTAAACACACTCTGTTTTGTTTGCATTCAAAATGTCTCCCCCAAAATACATTGTGTGCATCCTTGAGACCTAAAAAACATGCTGAAGGTATTTCCTATACCTATTTTATGTAAACAATCAGGGCCCCGGTTTTCCTAGTGTGCACTACAGCGCCACTAATGGTCACAAACTACATTGGGTACCTTTAACATTTAAATATATATGTTGAGATAATCATTCTTGGTAGTTGAAAATGTCAACATAATTTTTTCTACAAAATTTGATGAGGTGCATTATGGTCCTGATGTTAGCATGGATCATAATCAAGCATAATCTTGAAGCTAGTCACAGTGGAATGGAAACTGGTTGGTTTTGAGTTGGTTTAAAATGTGACAGGAATAAATGTTCACAGATATTTTAGAAAATTCAGCTATCCATAGTTGACTGACAAGATTTCAAGGACAAAGCCTTTGTCAGTGTTTCCTAAGAACATGGACTTTTAAGTTACATCATTTGGTCTGAGAGTCAGTGTCACAGCGTGCTAACACCTTCTTATGGTTTGCAATTCATGAGAAAATCTGTGCTTTGGTGTAGCGTGGGTGGGAGTAATGGCCTTTCGAGCAGTTATAAGATATGAGATGTTAGTTGCTTGTTTTTAGATAGTAAATACACTCTTGAGGAAAAAGATGGTAAAAGTTATCATGACTGCACAGACTCAGATGGGGAAGACAAACAACTGTGGTCACTTTTTTGTTAATTCAGCACATCACTTGTCTGGGTTAGCGAGTTCCCAAAAGTTCCCAACTGCATGTTTGATTCACATTATTATAAATCTTATTGCAGTTGTTCCAGGATACACCCACATGGTTAAGGGTTAGGGCTTTCCCATCTGTCCCATCAAGACTGTTTTAGTGAATGGGCAGCAGGTGCAACCAATTTTCTAATCAACCGCAGTGCTCGTGGGTGTAACTTACCCAGAACTGCAGTGGGATTCATTCTTAGGCCCGTTACATAGTCTACGCAAGAAAAACAAACGCAGAGGACAAGGACTTTTCCTTGCGTTTCTATGTACCAAAACGTGCAGCCTAAAATTTGCAAAGTGACGCAAATGTCTGCTGGACTGCCACACATTTCAGGTTGGGGCACTAAATGAAAATTGCTGGTAAAGAACGACTACCAACGAAGAAGAAGATATCAGTTCTTATGTTCCTGTGTAAACCAATAGCAACACTGGCAGATTATGAAGAAATTCTTGCAATTAAGTAATTGGTACCATCATTTTTGTGTAGGTCAAGCGCATGCATTTGCATTTCCTGCACAGACTATATGTAGCCTATGTCAATCACTGCAGTATTACATTATCTTGATAGTCCACTGTTGACTCCCCACAGTGTAGTCAACACGGTCAAAAATTGCTTCAACAGGCTTATCAGTTAGGTATTTTCAGCTGATACATGATCAACGAACAATTTTAATTTATGTCAACTACCTATACATTTCTTCTAAGTACATCTGCTCAAATTAGTAAATGGCAGACTGTCAACAGCATCAGTTGAGGTTAGGGTTTGGGTTTTTTGCACTATGCATCTTTGCAGCTCAGCACCGTGATACCCACCTGCTGTATTTGGTTTTCGCCCACGGCCCCCTACACACTGCAAATTGTTTATAACTTGCCACTTATTTTGAACTTTTTTTTGCTTTTACCTGATTTTTATTATGTATATATAGATTTTGTGAATAAATTGTTATTTTTCCCTGTATATAGATTATATTATTATTATACTGATATTCTGTTACTTTTCCCT
>OMKZ01018592.1:54345-73254 GCA_900302535.1 Neoniphon sammara | reverse complement strand
GAAGGAATAAATACTCAAAACAAAAAAAAAAAAAAAAAAAGAAGAAAAGAAGGAACTCCAACCTTTCCACTCTATCCAATTTGGGGAAAACCAAAGTATAAAGCATCCATTTTTCCTGAAGTAACACCATAAACAACATACTGTCATAGGTTGCAGACAATGTATTATCATAAATGCCAAATAAAATCTATTCAAAAGCACCGTTTGCCACCATTTTTGGGCGGACAATTTCAAGGCAATTTCAATTTGACTGTGCTGTGAGTTTCCCATTTTTAAAAAGGGCACATTTAATGTTTTTTGAGGCCAAAAACAATTGGCCTGATGGATTATGTTGAAGGCTAGAAAGAAGCTGCAGCAGAGTGGTGAGTTTCTTGTCACTAGCAGTGAAGTTGTGTTATGTATGGTGAGAAATGAGGAGTATCAACATCTTAATACAGCCTGGGTTGAAAAATACCAAACATATCCTTTAAAAAATCACCTTACCTTTGTCATTCTTTATGTACAGGATGAAATCCTGAGGGAAATCAGGAAAAAGTGTAAGTCCCAGTCAAATTGTTTATGGGGGCATTTCAATTTCAGATTTTGGTTATGCTGTGGTGTTTGGTATTGATGTGTGTATGGAAGCCTAGATGTGGTCATGGATTAGTGTAGCATGGAACCGAGCCTGCAGGCAGCCAGCCAGACCTTTGCAGGGCCATTACTCCAATCTATCTCCATGATACTAGATGTCATGCTAAGGGTCAATCATAATGCCTCCTACTGTGTGCAACCAGATTTGGCTAGTGATGGGGATGAGAGGACAGTAAAACAAAAGAAAACCCACTGACCTTAATGTTTACCTGCCTAAGTACACACAACATGTTTCGGCTGGTTCCATATTCCTGCACTGAGGCTTATATGGGGAAGCATAGATACATGGTCACACCTCTGAGCAATAAGTCTTCAGGCAAAGCAGCCCATTGAAACACAATAGAGAGACACAATGGGGAGTGGAATGAAATGGTGAAATAATTAGTCTATGCTATCAACAGAGAACCAATTTATCATGATTTATTGTACAGCAAGGGGCATAACTGAATGGGGAGCACAGCACAAAGACAGCCATTCATCAAGACATGACATTCCTTTCTCCAAGCTTCTGGGTTGAGTGTTCGGAGGGCTGGTTTCTAAAAAGGGCCATTACGCTCTCCTCTGTACACAACAAAAATTACTTGATTCATGGACCCGTGACCATCTATAGACAGGCCTCTAAAGTGTTTTTCCAATAACAACATCTCTGAGCTAATAGATTGCCAGATTGAATTAACTGATCCATACGCATTTGGCCTACTGGGGAGGGCTTATGCCAAAATTTTTAATTCATTACTTTGGGTTTCAATTGACAGGACACTCTGTCCTACTTTGAACATGGTTGGTTATAATTTGAATCACCCAAACATTAACTGCAGAACTTTGAAGGGAACAACAATAATACATGCATGGTATTTCTTGCAGACCATTACTACACTCCGCGGCTCTGATATAAGCTTTTTCTGCTGGAATTTGACAGTCCAAATCACATTGTAATGTGCCATAATTCCCTGCAAGCCATCTGTTGCTTTACATTTAAATGCATAAAACAGCTTCCCTGGTGTTCAGTAATCTGTGGGGGTCACTGGGAAGGTTGAATTACTCCTTTTGATAACTCCCGTCTCAGAATTTCCAATTTAAATGTGCATAAGAATCCTGGCATGGAACAAGCCTCAGTGTATTTATTTTATTGATTTTTTCATAATAACACATAATTGAATGATAGCTCATATGAAATGCTGATGACAGGACTGCGTGACAGGGCAGAGATGTGAGAAAAAAGATATAAAATTTGTCAGGGTGTAGCACAGCAAGTGGTGTGTCTTAAATCTCCCTTCCCAACATTATTTTGCTGCAAGCCACATTTGTAAGCTTAGTTGAGATTCTTTGACCTTGGAAAAGAAAGCAGAAGGACCACGCATACATTTTCAGTGCTGCTGAAAAATGTTTTTCGCAACATCTGAACCTCTCAATATTTTATGAACAAGTTTGTTGTATTCTATTACATAGGATCAATCAAACAAAAGGCCAAGGAAAGAAGACAGCATGTTCATCAATAGTACCGGATCCTTTAAAACGCAAATGAGAATGCAAAACCACTGTCTTTTTCATCACTGCTACTCTATAAAAGCTCCATTCCAAAAAGAGTGTGTACTGTAAGATCTGTTCTGTTCTGGGGACACAGATGGCTTCAGTGTATCAGACTGAGAAACACAAACAGGTCTACAAAGTGTTCTGTGTTAATATGAACACTAACACATTATGTGTATTGTCATTTCACTTTTGTATTCATATTCCCTCTTATTTAATATATCATTTTGCTGTGCCCTACAATTTTTTATTACATCGAAATCCTGTCTAAGTTTTATCTTATCTTATCTTATCTTATGAATACAGCGATGCTTTATCTTTTTCAAGCTGAATCTTTATGAAAAATAAGAAAGCATGTTCTGAGAAATATCTTACATGGGGTTGTTGATATGTAAAACCAAATATATGAAATGCAAAACGGAGCAAAAATATGTTTATGTGGCTATCTAATAATGCTCTTCATGCATTGCATCATGGCCTCCTTGTCGCTGACCCCGACATGCATTTAAAGGGGGATGAGATACTGAAAATTTCCGATCAAATAAACAAAAGAATCCGATTCTCTATATCCATGACAGACTCCTGTCTTATTTGTTACTCTCTGACTGAAACATTAGGGGAATATTGTCATTTACATATTTTATGCTTAGGGCTTGATTTAAATTGTATTCTGCTATTAAGGCAAGCCAAACACTGGGGGAAAATCTATAGAGGCAATTAAATGAGTGAAGCTACATTAAGCTGAATGAAAACTTTTGATAGATTAGAAGAAGCTGGAAAACAAGCTCATAAAACTGGCATCACTATTACTTTATTCCATAGGGAGAACTCATGCCCAGCATCAGTTTAAGATGAAAATTAATAATGCTTAATAAATCTTGATAGTTAAGCAGGATATATCTCTAACGTGCAGTATTATTATTTCAGTGGTCTCGTTACAATAAGAACAATACCCATTTCTCATGCATATATATATGTGGAATTAAGTAACTGAACTGTAACACAAAATAATTGACACGAGGATTGTTATGGAGTGTTCTTCCAGTTTTTGTTATATATTATTGCACAATTACACATAAAATTAAAATGCAATAGCAGTTAATCTTGATTCGTTCATTCATTTTCTTTACTTGCTTATTCCTATTCAGGGCCACAGGGGACCTACAGCCAGGACTGTCCTGGTCACCAGTCCATTACAGATAACACAAATCAGCAATCACTCACACCTTCATGCATTCCTGTGGGCGTTTTAGAGTCTCCAATACACCTGACTTGCATGGGAACACTGAGAGAAAATTAACGCAAATGTAAACTCCATACAAAAGAGACTAGGGATCAAACTCAGGTTCTCCTTGCTGTGAGGCAATTGCTAACCACTGAGCCCCCTGCCACCTCCTAATTTTAATGCTCTGCTGAATATCTATAATCCTCAACTATGAGCCCCAGAAGGCAGCAACAATGGCCAGCAAACAAGCTACTATAAAAAGAACAAGTAAGGTTATTAATCTCTGTCCCCGTGTGGCCATGGAAGATTGTTTATCTGCAACTAAGACTTACAAAGTAGAGGAAAGTCACTCTTCGCTGCTGTGGCATGAGGTTGCTATCAAATCTGCTTATCTGCAATTAGTGAAATTTCCATGTTGATATATGAGCTAGTCCGCAAGTTTGACGGTGCCATATATTTTGTTTGTGTCATATTTTTTAAATTATTGTTAGCTCCAAATTCAAATGCATTTAACTGTCCCAAGCAACCTCGACTCCTGGTGAACTCAACTGAACTCATTAGGCCCCAAAACAAGGCAGAATATGCAGCTTTCTAAGAGATCCTACCTCTAGACACTTCACGGTAAAGCTGTTGCTGCTAATTTTAAGCCAGGGCACAGCAGAGGCTGTAAATAAATCATTAACAATGTCTAAAACAATAAGATTCATCTCCCAGGTTGCACTGGGGGATGATATGCAGCCAGGCGGTGCCAGAGGAGTAATGATGGTGACAATGGAACACAGAGAGGGAAAAGGAGACGAATCAGAGATCCTGACTCCTACTATAACCGTGGGGACTGCTCACACCTTTCTGCCATCAGGTGTTGAGGCAGTGGGCTGGATGCTTTCAAAGCAGAGATGCTCACCAACCTCTCACACAAACAGGAGGCTGGCTTCCTGCTGGGATGATGCCAACAATATAACTCCCTGAACAGATGCTGCCCAGTGCCCACTACCCTTTGTTCCATCCCCAAAGGCACACAGCATTGCACGCAGCACATTGCATTCAGAGTCAAAGCACTCACCTTGATGCCATTAGAGGACATGTCTGGCTATATGTTTACCTTGACATTCCAAAATGCCAACTGTAAGCCATCAACCACCTCCTCCGTTTTCCAAGAGATACTCTGGCAACACAGAACCATTTACAGAGCACAAAGAATACCTACCTTTTAATTTTGTTTTTACAACTTGAGGGCTCTTTTGAAGGCTGTTCACCCCAGAAATGTGTCGTTGTTATGCACAGTGGGTTTGACAGAGAGCCCATGCTATAGCAGCAGGTAGTGACACTTTGCTGCAGGAGAAATGTTGAGAAGTACAAGAAATTAAATGCAAACTTTCTTTTTTATTACCAGCTTTGTAATTGCCCAGCTATCCTCATCCTAATCACAAGACATGACCTGGACCTCACTGCTCAGTTTCTGTGATTACTGTGGACTAACTGACAGACAGTTTCATCAAATATTACAATAGATTATACAATATATTGCACTTAACTAATTTATAAAATCTATTATACACCGTTGAAGTAACATGCTGTATTTTCATTAAGAGCACATCATGAAGTGATACACTGATAGGATCCTAATTCATAGTCTTGAACAAATTAGATCAACAGTTAAGTGAACTAATGTGTTGGTCCATCTCTGAAAAGAGCAAGCGGGTAACGTATCCATGGCAACTAATTTAAAACTGTCATGGCTCATTAATCTGAACTTTATTAGTAACCTCACATTAAGGACACCGCAACGTGCAATAAATAAAGTTAAGAAAACAGACATTATAGTAATTAATTTGATTGTTTACTCGTAATTGCTGAGTTCGTTACCTGTAGAGAAACTAAAATAGGACAATAATGAGTGGATACTTTGCCTCAGTAGGCACTAAAAACTTGAATTAATCAAGAGTTAAAAAAAAAAAAATCTAGTTGGTCTTTTCCCTGAATCTAAGGGGGCATAAAGGATTGATAAAGGATTGATTATTAAGCAATACAGTATTGCAGGTTATTTAGATATTTATAAATTAGTATATTTGTCTTAAAACCATTAAGGAGACACAAAGTACTGAATAATGTGGGTTAAACAGTATCAATGTACCAAAAATCTCAGCTAAATTTACCAGTAATTAGTATGTACTAGATCTGTATGATATTTAATGCAGTATAATGATACAAAATTTATAATACTTCAGTTACGACTAATACTTTTCACAGAAAATGACACTGTGTTGCTGGTTCCTGGACTGTAAAAGAATTAGCTTTCAAAGAACTGACTGAATCTGAAGCATTTCCTGGATTGGACTGGATTGAAATAGCAACATGGGTAAACATTATGAAAACACACGAGGGACTTCCCTCCCAAAACAAAAACAAAGGTACCCTTTAAATATTGACCAAAGCCATGCGCAAACACTCCATAAAACACGGCAGTTTGTTTGTTGTGGGCTGAAAGGAATATGAGTGAGTGTCAATTCACTGCCAATGGTGTAGAATAATGTTTCAATTTAGGGCAACAATTTATTGTGCTGCTGTCAAGTATCAATGCCTTCAGTGAAATGCTGCAACTAATCATTATAGCTGTTATATCATTTTATGACATGCCAATTTATTTTGTCATTTTCTACCACACTTCTTAATTGTCTTAAAATATAATAAAATAACTGATCACTAAAAAGAACATCACTCTGTGTCCTGTTCTGTGCAGTATCTTGTCCTGTCTACTGACATCTTGGATCATTATGTGGCTGCTGTGTCCTTTCCTGCCTTGTGTCCTTTGGGTCCTGTCCTGTCCATTTCAGTAATGTGTGCACGACGCCCACATTAACCAGGTCAAGACACTAAATTACATGGGACAAGACACTTCACAGGGCAGGACACAAAATCCACCCTTCTGATCCACATCAGACCCATCTGATCCAGCATTCACTCCTAAAGAAGATGAAGGGATAACTGCATATTGTGTCTTGTCTTTTTAAACAGCAATCCCAACTAATGAGTAGGACAGATTCTTACTTTGCATATGAGTGAAACAATTTACATAAAACTCTGCTGTTTCTTATGAACCAACTTATTTGCTCTCTATTTTCAGTTTAATCTTTACCCCTCAGTTGCTTTGTACCAATGTAATTGCAATTATTGAAGGGATGAACAAAATGTCTGTTTTTGTAACCAATCCCTCTTTGCATGCTCTAATGTTTTCTCTGCAATTATTTCTAAAATATAATTACACCATGAAATAACTTGTTGTAGAGGTATTAAGTTAGGTTATGCAGTGTAAGTTTTGCTTGCTATCCTAAACATGGAAAATCAAATTAAACAAATTTACGGCTTTGAATTCCATCTAACTCCAGCAATAAGTAAGGACTTGAGGGATTAATACGGGAGTTTATAGGCCCTAGCAGGAGTTTATAGGCCCTGGTACAAGTCTCAGCTGAATTTGATGTTTAGGGATGATGGTATATGAATAATGAAGACTGCACATGACTAACAGGTCTGTTCAAGAGCAGCCAAACCTCTCAGTTGCACACAAACAACTACAGATGCTGTTGCAAATAGGTATAATAAATTCTTCTTGATCCATAACTGCTGTAAAAAACATCTGCCAGAGGATGACAGCTTTGGGATGAAGATGCAACGAAGTCCCTCTTTGACTTCCTAGATATTGATTTCTCCGCTAGTTAGGGACAGTGTTGCCAAAGTCAAACTAAATCCATTAATAGCGGTCTGTTACAGAAGATTGCAAGTAATAATAGCTGCATGACAGAAAGGACAGCAAGCATAAGAGCCTAATGTGTCAAAAATCCTTAGCCGCAGTTGATGTTTACTGTCTGGATATTGAATAGTTGCTACTGCTGAAAACCCCATATCATTGTTGGTCAAATCAAATCTACAACTTTAGCCTGTCATACTGCTGGGCAGAGATAAAGAGTGAGACCCAAATAAAAAGATTTGGGGCTAAAATTATTTTTTGTATGTCATCTCACCAATAGTTGAAAGAGTAATACCCTTTTGACCATGATGAACTCACACAAACTAAGAGAAGTGAATATTAACATTAACATAATAAGAAATTGTATAAAATATAATATGTAAATAATAATAAAATAATAAAATACAACACTGAGCCTTGGCTCTGCTGCCTGGTAATTAGTCCAGTCCTCACAATATTATACAATTAGCTTTGGCTATACAATGTAAACACAAGCCTATTGGCTATGGCTGCAGCTATGTCTTGTCAATACATTGCTTTCCATCTTGCATTAGTCCAGAGTTGTGACTAAACCTTGAATGAGAGACTAAATAATCAGTGTGCTGTTTTAAAATGATGTGCATCTATGAGGAGTGCCATCAGGCCCAAATATTGTCTGGACTTGTCCCCACAGAGGCTGCTACTGGACAGCGGGAATTTCATTTCGTGCACATGCATATGAAAACATGTTCATGCACAACACGGTTATCTTTTCCGAGCTGCAGTTTATAAACACCACTGCCCCTTGGCGCTTATCAAACGTAATAAACAGTTGTATTTCACTCTCACTTCTGTCAGGCGCAAAGTCACAGAACAAACAAGCAAGACACAGACAACAGATGCACTGCCCAGCTAGGTTAGCAAGACAGAGAGACACACTGCAAGCTATAACATCAACTTAACGTTGCTGTTATTTGCTGATATCAACCTTGGACAGGAGAGGACACAGGTTTAGGCTACCGGATTGCTGTTCCTACAAGTCACTCTCATGCTGTTTTATTTATTTATTTTTTTCTCTTTTCATGACCAGAAGAACTGTTCCACTTCATCTTCTCATCAGAGCTGTAAACACTGACACCTACTTTGACGCCAGGGGGACGTGGGGCCATTGTAGAATTTGCAGGGCCCTATGCAACAAGAAAAAAAACGGGAGGGGGGAATAAAAAAATGACCAGGAAAGGGGGAAAAATAAGTGCACTGAGTGCTGGCCTTTCCCCCCTCTCCTGGTCCGTCCAAAAAGCAGAAGCTGATGAGAAAATAAGGAGGCTTCATATTTAAAGATGAGCAAATATACTGTACTTATCAAAGGAAATTAGAAATAAAGGCCTCTCTCAAATGAAAGCCTGCCTCCAATAGATGCCTGGTAGCTAAATAAAGACCCTGGCCCCTATTTGAGGAAACACAGTATAAGAAGCCCATAAATGTAAGTATACCTTTGCAAATAACCATCTAAAAATTTAAATTCCGTTGAAATATCTTAGTTTAATGTAGATGCAACGAAATGTGTAATTGTTTCTTTATGACAAGCATCTCACAAAAATAGCTTTTCACCTATGTCAAACTTGTTTAAACAGCGATTTGTACGCCCCCTGAGGACATAATAGGAAACTGTTCGTGCCCATTCATTTTGAAAGAGTGGCCGACCAATGGTGTAACTCCATCACTCAGCCAGTCAGTCAGTAGTTGGCTGCGGTCCAGCCAACTACAGACTTTACCAATGCACTTCTTGGTGACTGTTGAGCAAGATGAATAGTGCATTTATGAGGCAGTAAACACTACATGTTTCAAAATGTGATCTCTGGATATTCTAATACCAACAAATTGAGAATTTTGAAAAAAAATTCAGATATTCAGGACTCATATAGCCTCTGTAAACGACATTTGTATGTGTGGTTACAAGTTCACCCCCTGAAAGAGCCATACCAATGATTTTGAATGTTTGGCCTATTTAGGTAGAATTTACGCACATTTTACATTGCAACAAACCATTTTGCAAATCATGTGGGTGTAAAGATTTAACAACGTAATCAAAATCCCTTGATTTTCAAATTTGAATTTTTAGTTGAAACACCCATCTTATAATGCTCTGCTTCTGCTGCTAACAAAGTCCTTGCCATGCATATACCACAGAATTGATAATTCGCTGTGTAAAGCAAACTTTTCCCCGCAGATTATTTTCCGGTGGAGAGACTGTTTACAGAGCAAATTGGCAGCATAACTGGGCAAACAAAAAAAAGGAAAAAAAAAAAATCAAAGCAAATTAACTCCTCTACGGAACTCTCTAACTCGTGATCCAACATAATTTCCAAAGTTTGTGCAGCTCTTGCTACAGTACCTCCTGCTATCAACTTCCAAAGTCAGAGGGAAGCTGTGCATTTCTGTACTTTCAAAACGTGGGAAAACAGATTAGCAAGTTTACGACACACTTAAGACCACTTTGATTAAAAATGATCAAATTCATAATATCACCATACTCTCAATATCTTCAAGGCATTGTAGCTTCTTGTCCTCTGAGTTAGGTTTACTGACAGTAACTTGTGAATCTGATGCTGTTAGTCAGTTGAAAATAATCTTAGTCTACTGGTGTCAGATGTCCCCTGAATGCACCAGCAGGAAGGCTTTCAGATCCATTCATATCTTTCTGTCCTTATTTCAAGCCGTCAAAACGTGACATTGCTGCTTCATTTAGGAAAACTAATGGCAACATCTTTACTACCGTGATGGAATATTGGTGTGGAGAAAGTCTGATGTCTGTGAAAGTTCATTTTCATATCATACTGGAATGAATGGAATCCAATGGCCCAATAAAAGGTAGGAAAAATGATATCGGAATTCTAAAATATGAGCGCTTGCTTTGGGAAATGATTAGCAGAAATATTAAGTATATATACATTTTGTACATAATAAGCTTACTGTGTAAAATCACTGGGATGGTCTTTTAATGAGGAATTAAAATCAGCTTTTGTCACAATTGCAAATTTTGTGATGCAGAATGCCAAGGTAGGAGCCAAATGAGGACTGAACCCACAATCTATTTATCACAACAGGGTCACTGAGGTGGATGAATTCTTAAAATTGAAAGTATTTGTGGGGATTATGTGATACCTTAACATCAAGAAAAAAAAATGTCAAAGGAACTGATACTTTACTTGGAAACTGTCCTTGTATTTTGCCAGTATGGGTTCAGATGTACCTCATGCTACGCTGATGCATATAATAATAATAATAATGATAATAATAAATTATTCAATTCATGCTTCAATTCATGCTTGATTACATTCATTTTCTTGATTGCAAAATGCAGCCATGGAGTCCTGAGTGCAGTTTCCATAAAAAAGATGTGCATTGTAAAAACTTCAACTTTGTCTACAGATAAGGCAACTTTTCCTTTGGTTTTCAAATACGTCTACAGGACTACAGGACAGTATTTGTCATAACTGATGTAAACATCATTGTGAAGATTAGATGAAGGGAACCTTATTTCCACCCAGTTTATCCACTAATACTGTATGAGTCATTCAGCCAAAAACCAGAAAGCCCAATATAGATTATTATCCCTGCCACTGAACAGGATTTTCAGATGACAAAACAACACTATGCAAAAATACATTCCAAATATGAAAGACAAATAGATAACAAGGGAAGATGCTGTTTACTTTTTACTCTTTACACAGTGAATAGAAAATTATCACCTTATTCTTTTTCCATGATTAAGGGGTTCATCGGGAGTAGGAACTGAAGCTGCCTTTCTGTGTGCTCAAAAGAGAAAGTCCTGATCATGTGTCATCACTTCTACAGAGTTGGGTGAAAACACTGAGACATAATGAGAGGATGTTTGCTATGGAGTCTCTCCAGCCAACCGTGCCATATCACACAGCAGCCAGGTAGTCATTAGAAGGACAGATGGTGCTGCTGCTGATTGGTCTCTCTGCTGACCCATTTGAAGGTGTTTTTCCTCATCATGCCTCCCCTTAGAAGCAGAGAGGAATGCAGGCTCCAGTGAAGACAGAAGTGCAAAGTACACTTCAGTAATCTGCGGGAGGCCTATCACAGCTTTGATGTGTGGAGCACTTCAGTGTGAAATACTCATGACTAAAATTACAAAACATCTCTTCCTAATGAATAATACCATGGAAAGGTGATATAGTCTATTGTCATTTGAGCATCTAATAATGTTGCACCTTACACATCAAATCAGTTGCATCCAGGACAGGATATGGATGGTGTGTAAAACTAAAATGTCAAAGCTGAAAAGAATGAAAAAGTAGAGATGATTTTATGTAGGCCAGTGTTATACTGTAAATGAGGATCTTCTGAGTGAAATATCATATGCAGAGAAAAGTGGCAGGCTGCTTCACTATCTGAGCAACCATTATTTCCAGAGTTCGACCTGACATGAATATGCGCAGGAAGAATCCAAAAACCAAAAACCCAATAATGTCTCTCATTTTGCACTCTGGTCATGATGATGGTCTGATTTCACAACTCTGATGTAGCCAAAGAATCTTTATCACAAGAATAAATAAAATAGCTGGACTAATGCTCTGAGCTGTTTGGGTAATCAAATTTTATTGTGTTGTACAAGTAATGACACAGCATGACAGACGTGACTTTCCGTGTTAAGGAAAGCCTGTTCAGTTTTGCTTTGCAACATTTGAGATTGGGGTGGAAAAGGATGCTGCTGCCAGCACAGGAATAATGAAGGATAGGTGCAGGAGAGATGAATGATGGGTCATTTCTATAGTGGCTGGCACTGCATGTCTTGTATCAATGGATTGAGCTGTGGCGAGCTTCTTCTGTAGTTTATGATCTTCCCAGGAGATGAATAAAGTGATAAAAGGAGAATCTAAAATCTAATTTTCAGTGTCCAATGACAAACCCATACCGGAAGAATCTCCATCTTAACCATTCAGTCTCATATTTGGTATTAAAATCTTGTTTTTCTCAAGGTGATGTAAAAAAAATGTGCTAGTGGGATAAGATAATCCCACCGGAGATTTTTTTTAAGTGCACAAAAGCAACAACACCTCATGAAGGTTGTATTTAAGAGGCTACACCTTGTCTGGTAACTGTAAGGATTAGCTAGTGTTTTCTTTATGGATTTTTGGTGGTATTATATAATGTTTAAAGAGAACTAGATACACAATTGTTAGTATATACCACTTGCATATGTTGAATTTTCACGAAAAGTTAACCTTTTTTCCAATACTTCCAAAACTGAAATAAGACAAGATATGCTAAAAAATGTGCAAAAAACTGTGCCCACTTTTAGGCATTTTAGCTGATTATTGCAACACCACATGTCCAGTCAGCACTACATCTGTTCAGTGGCCATTAATGATGCCTTTCTACTGCTGTACTAAGTTTTGGAGAATTTGACAGGGTGGTTAGGTTTAAACTGGAAATGAGCTGTCCAGCGCCCTGACTGAGCCAATATTGAAGGGCTTGCCTCTTTTTATGTCTGGAGATGGGCGCACCAAGTTTGACAGTGTTATGTGAATCTGTGTGGGAGTTATCTGCCTTTTTCGTGAAATGCCACATCCCACTTCCCTTTGGGTAAACAGTGTGAAAAGTTAATCAGTTCCTCCTTGCCTTGTGATAAGCCCTTTGACAGAGTTTGTGCATGACGTTTTGAAATATCATGTTAACAGAAAAAAGACAGAATGGGGCAAAAACATAACACTGTCTAACTCCCTTAGTGAAAGTAATAAGAGTCTGAAAACCCCACAAAAGGTTATCAAATATTCCAGCGAGGTCTGGGGGCTGACTATAACTAAAATACAGTGCAATTTCAACCTCTTTGTACAATAATAATAGCTTTAATCATTGCACCAAACACCTAAAATAATGTCACCTTGAGGCAGCTCCAAACTGAACTGAGCTCTCTGCACTGGGTGAAAAAGTGGTTTGACTACTGAACAGGATAGATACTGCTGAGAAAAAAAGCTTTGTCCTCTATCAAGAATTTTTCTTACTATACTTTGGGGAGTGCTGACTAAAGCTGAAGTGACTGAAGCAAGTTCATTAAACTAGAGATTTATTGGTGGATACAAAAAAAGAAATCAATGTATAAAAAAATCCACATAAAGTAAACAACAAACAAAAACAAAATATGGAATATAATGTCAGTAATTTATATAGTGTTCTTGTTCTTTCACTCTATGGCAAGTGTTGTTGATCAAAACCTCACTGTGACAACACTGAGAAATTTCCCTGAGAGAGAGCCAACAAAGCTAGATTTGTGATCCTTAAGATGAGCCCATTCTTGTGAGTCAGATGAATATTCTACCACTGTGTAATGTCAGCTCAGCTGGGTACTTTCTGAATATTTCTCAAAAGGAGCTATTCAAAAAGCTGAGAAGGACACAATGAAATAAAGATGACATTCACTGTATTGCATGTAGCAACTATTTCATCAAAGTGAATATAACTGAAGTATGAAACTATCTGCAATGTGATCAAAACATAACGCTACAGGCACATACAACATCATGTTTTGTCTGACAACTCACCTTCAAAATCACTTTCAGAGTTTTTGGCTACTAGTTGCTGAGTTAGAGAAAGCATACCAAAGTAGATGTAGTATTCTTTTTACTTGACTGGTAAATTAGCTTGCTTGTGTTACAATCCCGTAGCGAGTTAGAAATTCTAGTGAATGATGTGTTAATGGGTGAAGCTGTTGCTATGGTTACCTGAAATGCCTGCTATTTATACTGCATTCATATATCCAAGGTTCCTTCTTTAACAAACTGTCCACAACCTCTCCCTGGTTGTATTTATGACTTGGAAACTTGGGATTTACTACCTCTGCACAATTTCTCCCACTTATGCTACACAATGTCATCAACATGGAAGATTTTGACAAGCACGGATTCATCATGGAAGTTTTGCCAGTAACAATCCATGTTATATGTCCCTAGACAGTCTATATAAACTTCTCTACACTTTTTTTTGCAGTATTCTGGGTAGGGACCCAGAAAGAAAGTACTGGAGCAACTTAATTAAAAATTAGCTTTCTGAAATTAAAGCATTCATTTACATTAATTAATTATAATAATGTGTTAAAAATACATAATGCAAATTACTGCATATAATGTGTATTGTTTAAGTTAATTTATGTATGTTACTAGAAGTTGCTGTGTGTTGAATAACACTACCCATATTGCCAAATAATCCAACCATTGCATTTTGCCACAACGTGAGCCATTATGGGGTTCAGACGCTCCGACCCTTCAGCTGGAGCGGTCGCTGTGACTCTGAGAGCAGCGACAAGAGAGCACACAGGGTGCACACTGACCGGAGTGAAATTACCAACGCACCCCCTGACCCTGTGTGTCGTACAATTCCAACCCGTGAGTGTGTTATGTAAATAGTTAAAAAAAAAAAAAGAAGAAAAAAACTGCGATGGCCACATTGTTGCTTAAACGATAAACTTATGTTTAAAAATTTTAGGCTAAATGATAGGCTCATGTTCAATGAAAAAGACATTTTGGAAAACTGTCTGAAGATTTGGACATTTCTAACAATTTAAAAACAGTTTACTGATTTCTAATGCCACCTTCTGATGTATCTGTTCAGTTCTTTACTCATGTGCCACAACAATGTAATGCTTTTGAAATTAAATATCTTCATCTGGGGGCTTTTCCAAGCAAATATTGATGTATGTGATTAATTGCGATTAATTTGATTAATCAGCATGTCACGTAATTTGTTCCATTAAAATCTTTAATTGATTGATAGCCCTATTAATAATAACAATTTATTGTGTGCAAGCAACAAACATTTCAACCCTATCAAGGAGTCTTCATCAGAGTCTTCATATTGTAAAAAAATCCATGTTGTTTGCAGGGAAAATTTCACTCATTTTCTAATACCACCACTTCCTGCAACAAACATTATGTCACTGTTTGACCACACAGCCACAAAACTGAAACCGAAGGGAGAGAAGGCTTTGTGTGCACAGTATGCTGCATACATTTAGGTCTCTTATTTTGTCTCAGCTACATGCATGAATCATGATGTCTAAATTAGAAACAGCACACAGCTAATACAACCTGTAACATCAATCATTATCAATTATACTATTCTAAATCCGGCACAGTAATGCCCTTAAATGGTTTGGCTTCTACCACTGCTTCAACGCAACAGAAAATGCAATAAAGACTATAATATCTTTATCTTCCTTACACAAACTTTAGTGGTGAAGAATTATAATTTAACCTGACCTAATTTTATGGAGATGCATCTTTCTAACATATGGTCTCCATATTTCATTCTAAAGCTGGGGGCTAAATGTATAATATGGCTTTCGTCCAAGCATGTACTCCTCCACACAGCTACTGTCAGATATAGTGGGATATAGTGGGTGATTTGTCCAGATGGCCTCCGAAATGCTGAGTGACCTGTATGGTCTCAGCTCAGGTAGCAAAATGGACCACATGCTTGCCCACCATGAATGAATATATGGCACATCCACCTAAGCCTATAGCCGACAAATAAATTACACGATCCAAGATTTTTTAAAAGAAGAATAATGAATCATAGGAGAAGAGGGAACCTCACCTCTCCTTCAAGGGTCACGCAGCAGGGGTCAGCTACAGAGCAGTGCCTTTAGAGTTGGCGGGAATTCAGCGACCTCATCAAATGCACTTCAGCGAGGCGAATACTTCCTGACATAGGGCTTGAACTCAAGTCATCCGATTGGTATCCGTCTTGTTCGTGTAGGCACTGCAAGATCCACAGCACGTCTTGTTGTGACCGCGGATAACAATGCAGCCTTCTCCAAACCATTTCAATAGAGGCTGCTCTTGGGATAAGAATATGGTGCTGCACTCACTCTTATATACAAGTGTTAGGTATTGCAGTATAGAAGTGATATCATTATGAGGCACAACTGGTGGGTTAGGCTGTGAAGCACCATTTTAATATTTTTTCCATATTTATAACGACAGAATTAATTAATATGACAACCTCTAGCCTGTATTCTAGATACCTCGCCCGGTTTATTGTAAATCTTTATAATTATTGACCACCGGGAATAATGAAAGCAAAAGCTAATTTATTGATCTGATACTGCAGATTGGTAAACCAAACATGGTCTTAATAGGGTCCTCATCTCCAGGTTAATAGGTGTCTGTTAATGTGTGGTTTATGAAGCCAGACATTGATGTATCGACGGGGTAAGAGCAGCTGTGGAACCTGCACATATGAAGCGAAGTAATTAAGGTTCCATTACCCGGAGTCGCTCATCTCTGCGCACCGTTAAAGGACTCGAAAGATCTTCGCTTGTAGGCTTGAGATAGATACCCGGTCTCAGTCAAGGCAAACAGCTAAGCGTGGCTCTGCTGTCACTACATCTTTCCCCTTCCGTGGTAACATCAGCATTAATGATGAATCATTATGCAGGAGAATCTGCCATTTTCATCTCATTATCTGACAGTCTACTGCTCCCCCATCAGCGCTGCACAACCTCTGTAAGGATCCTATTATACCGCTGCTTTCCTTTGGCCCATTGGCAGCAAGAAGAGGACCGCCACACCTTCGTCTAAAGCACTTCACCGTGACATAGCAGAGATAAAAACATGATATACTGCACTTGTACTGGACAACTAAATTGTATTACTACAGAATTTGAAGTTATACCCACATACACGCTGCACAAAATCATTTCACAACATGCACACCCACACGTAGACACAATCACGCAAGACATACATTCCTTTTACGAAAACACCGCTGAATCTTTGTGTGCACCCCTCAAAAAGCAGAGGTACTCTCCGACTCGCTGCCCTTTCCTCTCCCTCAATCCCAAAGCTCTGTCATGAAATATGTATTCACTTTCAATATGTTGGGACCCAGAATCAACACACAGGACTGAAGACAGAGCCAGCTTCCTCTTCCAATCCCAGTGGTAAAACCTGCTTCCTCTAGCCTCCCCATTTCATCAGTACAGTGCTCTGCATAATTTATGATTCAAGTTAAAGCTGTGAGGCAAACACAATTACAGCTGGCCACTGTGAGTCGTACTGTCACACTTGCACACCTTTTGTCTCCATTAATCATCAAGCAATGAAGATGGGACATTTTGAAGACAAATACTATAATTTCCCTCCCACTGTTTTCAAAATGTAATGCCTTACTGGATCAGGGTTGGCTCTTTGTGAATGCATAGTCATATTATGCATGAAGTTCCCAAATTATTCCCAAATGTGTATGTGCCTGTTTTGTGCATTTTGATTACTGAACATGTTAAATATGCACCTGTATACTGGAATATGATTCATGTATACATAATGTACATATGTAAATTAATATTTTCATTAACATAATATGTATACAGGTTTTGATATAAATAAGAAAAGTCTTTGTTATTAAATGGAGAAGAAAGCCATAAAATCAAATAAGATTTTACTTCCACTTACGCCTTTTCAAATAAATAATTTTATTGTTATTATTATTATTGTTGTTGTTGTTGTTGTTGTTGCTGTTTTAAATTTTTTTATTTAATTTTATTTCTTTTTTTAATAGTTTATGTTATGCTTTGGGGCCATTCCGGTTTTATCTTTCTCTTTAGCATTTGTCTCTTTTTCTTTCTTTTATTTGTCTAAATGTTTAAAATAAAGTAGCTTTTATTTATTACAATTTATTTATTTATTCAAAAGATGATTCAAAATGGCTAGAAAAGTAGGCTTCCTGTGCTTTTAAAGTGAGAATTTGGTTGATCTGACACTGTCTTCTGATGGAAGACACAGCACATGGTCTTCTAATATATGTTCTAATAATTTCAGCTATTCATGCATTGTTTAAATATGAATATTGTATTTATAATTATGTGCCTGCTGTGCGATGCAGGCACATACTATTATTTGAAATAATCTTCGGTACAAATTTCACCACGTGACTAGTCTTGCAGCTACGAGAAAATCCCTGCAAATTATACATTAAAACATATGGTTCAATTGTGAATGATGTACTATGACTTTTCTTAATAACCATGGCCACAAAAAATTGCAAAAAATTTCTCATAGAGAAACAATGGGAAATTGTCGGTAAAATGATCAAACCCACCTCTCTTTGGAGCCACATTTCTTTGTCATACACATAGAGAGCACCACAGCACCGCCTAGCAACATGTATAGAACACTGTACGCACCAATCAGCGAGCACATTCAAAATTTCTCCAAAAATACCCCATACATGAGGGCTAAAGCATAGCTGCAATGTTGAAATCACATCTAGTGCTCAGTGTGTATGTTGACTGATGGAAAGAACACCATGCAACTTGGTTGTGTGTGTGGGGGTCTGGTTTTGCTTACTTTCAGGGACACAAACCAGGGGACACAAATCGGTGTCCCCAGTTAGATAAAGGCTGATTTTGGGGTCAAAGGTTAAGGTTAGGGTTAGGCTTAAGGTGAGGCTAGTAGCCGTTATGGTTAAGGTTAGGGTAAGTCTCCAGGAAATTAATGTAAGTCTATATAATGTCTCCTAAAGTGACATAAGTATGTGTGTGTGTGTGTGTGTGTGTGTGTGTGTGTGTGTAGCCAGCAGAGCCTTTGACACAGCTAGCAGGACTGAAGGCAGGGCATGGGACAGGTGGCGAGATGAGAAGCATACAGCTCTGGGACTGTTACTGTTTGGGGGTGGGATACAGGATGCAGACAGAGGACAAGCCTCTGCAAGGAAACCTAAACTAATTCTAACTCTATAAAGCACTAAATCAAAAAAGAAAAAAAAAAAAAAA
>OMKZ01018592.1:37278-50064 GCA_900302535.1 Neoniphon sammara | reverse complement strand
GGTAATATATGTAGGGACTCAAAACAATACTCTCAGTTGGCACTTTTCAGACAACAACACTGAAATCTGACTGTTTGCCAGCGCATTCACTTAAGGTCAAGTTCCTGAGGTATAAAAGGTTTCTTTGACCATATCTTACACAGCTCACTCACATTTTATTCCAATTCTCTGTCCAGGCTGAGAAACAGAGTTATGTCATCACAGAAACAGAAAAATTTAAAAAAGGTACCTATTTCTTGGGTAGTTGTTTATTCGCACAATATCTCCTCGAGGCCATGTCACAATTTAGGCAAAGGTATGCTAAAGACGAGGCACAGAAGATGCATACTGAGCTCTGAGATGCTCATCTGTACACACACACACACACACACACACACACACACACACACACACACACACACACACACACACAAGAGACAGAGAGAAATAGCAAGAGACTATTAGAGTACAGACAAGACACGTGCAAATCAGTTCAGCTCAGTTAGTGCTTGCTGAGTTCAGTATTTCGCTTCTACATGCAGCAAAGGCAAGGCAGCTGAACATAACCAGTCTGGGAAAAGCTCCACCGCAGTCATCTTAGCCCGTTTAAAACAGCTGATGGAGTCTGAATCACAAATCCCCGCCAGGCCTGTAGTAATCACTGGGGCCATGGCCTTGGGTTGCTTGTCTCAACCACACACTCAGTGTGAATGGGCGGCCTGCTGTTGGCAGGTGGTGGATGGTGATATTACACTGTATAGGCAATGAGTCTGGGAGCTCCAGGTGAGCAGCAAATTGAGCTACCTTGATCACCTCTAACTTCTCAAGCAACAGCATAGTATGAAATCAAAGGCATTTGGTCCAGCAATGACGTCTGCACCGTTAGACTGGAGCTCAAATGTGGAATCTGTTACTGGGGTGCAAGGGAATATAGACAGCAAGTCAGAGCTTCAGTCCTAATTTTTAGTATCTGTTTTTTTTTTATTTCCAGTGAAAATAAAATTAAGGATTACATGAAACAGACTTGATATCAAGGGGATTATAGTAATACTTCAAATAGAGGGATGACAGCGTGTATCACACACCACATAATATAAGCAGGCGAGACACATTTCATAAATGTATGCAGCTCTGTGCCATGATGGATTGCACTGGGAGGACTGGCACAGTAAGGGTTCCCCCACTAAATCATGCTCTGTTAGGGGGTCAGCCTCACTCAGTCAAGACACCTTCCCTCCCTGTGCAGACTGCTGAACTGGAAGGCTTAAATGTAGATAAGTTGACAGGTACTCCAAGCATTTAGGAGCTACAGCTCAAATAAGCATCCCTCTCAACTTTCTTCAGTGACACAGCAGTTGACTGACATTTGACACATGGAAAAGCTTTCATGCTATTTGTGGTGTAGAGTTATGTGTCACAAAATGGATAGTATATTTATATTTGAATTATTTGTCCATGAAGATATTCTCTTTAGCAACCTCACTTAATTTTGCAGCAGTCTCAAAATCTTTAAGTGTTTTAAATTTTAAAATGATAGTGTTTCACCTCAAAAACACACTATACACTGAGAGAATTAAACCAATGCACCTTCCCTTTAGACACAACAGTATTATTTATGATTGTTGTTCTCTTTGAATAATAGGCACCTGACAGTGTGATGTGTGACATTATTGTTAAAATAGCTTGACTTCAATATTTATGCTAAGCAAATACCCAAGTTAATGAATCTAAGTGCAGAAACACTGATGGATTTCCTGACAGCATTTGTGAAAAATGTCAAAATTTTCAGAGAACACAAGCTGAAAAGAGATGAATGGTACTAATTTGTGCTGTGTGCTAATCTGCTGATCTAATTTGCAAATGATGAAAGTTATTATGCTTTCAGATCTTCAGATAATTTAGGCAGCACCAAATACATGTAATAATTATCTAGCAATTAGGCAACCTTCTGTCCTGACTGCTGTCTGTGACAGCCAGCTTGACTATTTCAATCTCAGTTATTGGCAGTTCAACACATTCATGACACCCTGAATGCCTCACCTATGTAGTGTGGGTATTAGAGTCTTTGTTATCACAATATAAGAGAAGTTCAAATGGGTCTATTTTCCTCTGATTGGTCGATATCTCTCAAATGATGTCTCTGATCAACCTGTAGAATTTCAGCTGGACTGACCACTATGTCATGATTTGACAGTCAGTTGCAAATATGCCTAAATTTGAGCCCTTCTGACTTGCAGTTATATGAAGATTTTTAAAGATTTTTCAAAAAAAAAATCCAAAATGACAGTTACAAATTCAAGGTAGAAGGGTCTGAGAGGCAAAAATGTTCAGGACATCCAGATATGTATCTGTATCAACTTTCACATCTCTACAACTAACTGTTAACCTTTGAGAGCTTACTGCAGTGCCACCTATGCATTATTGTGCCTTGACTAAGCAGGATAAGCACAGTCTACGCTTTAAACAAATAAAAAAATAAATAAAAAGTAGAGCTACTACTACTACTACTACTACTACCACCATTACTACAACTAACAATAATAATAATAATAACCAAAAGGAACATAATAGTTTTCCGTTGTGAGACACTGTGGCAAACAAGAATATTGCTTTTGGTTAAGTACAAATGGATAGCCATGGACGGGTATATTTACAGTGCAGTGTGAAAACATGCTGTAGTATTATCAATTTTACACTGGTGGAGAATAAACAAAGCACTGTATTTTATTGTATGTATAACATTATCCTGCCTTGACCACAAACACTGAATGACCAAGAGAATTATTCTGCCACCTCATTAGCAAATGCTGTTAACACGGAGGCCATTATGGATATCACAAAAGATCCTTTATCTATACTTTGTCCTGAAACATTACCTTCCTACAAAGCAATTATAAAGGGAAATGGGTTGCTGCAGGAACTATTTTGGAATTCAAAGGACGTCCAGAGGATATAGTTGGATCTTTGAACACTGGGATACAGAGTGATTAACCTTTATCTTTGAACCTGTCCCTGTCAGACATCATTAGTGTGAAGACGCTCACTAGACAAGATGGCATGAAACAACTGGGGACATCATGTATGTACACCCTGCTCATTTTGTCACAGTGTTTTACTTCAAACAAGCTGATGTTCTGGGCGATGACATACAAATATTCCAAGAAATTAACCCACAGAACTAAGCTGTTGAAAGCACATAAATTGCTTGTAGGCTAGTACTGCACTGTAATTAAGTTGCATTCATTTTTTTGCTGTACTATCTATACTATCCTAGACTGCTTACAACAGCATTGAAAGGTCACAGAGTTCACATGAACAAAATAAAATAAGTCTGTACCCACTCACGGAGCTTTCTTAGAGACTACTGTCACTCCAGCTGATGGAGAAAGCAGGTCAGGACAGCCTTAATTCCCTCACTGTTTTGGCTTAGCGTGAAGGAGGATATCCTCTCCGTGGGCGCCCTTTTTCTGAAAAGCTCTCAAACTCAGTTCTTGGTGACCTCAGGGGATCCTGTGATGACCTCGAATCACGCAGTATGACTCTGTGTCTCAGGGGCAGACAGGACTACGCTGGCCTAATGAGGAAGCTGTAGCAGGTGAAAGCAGAAGCAAAGCTTCTCTCTCCGGTAGTGTGTCCTCAGAGGGTGCTCATTAGAAAAGAGCTGGGCAAGCACAGCTTCAGGGTGGCCCTGACTAGACCTACCTCTATCTAGGCAAACTACATTGAGGAAAACACCTCCTCCCTCCATGTAACAAAATGCATCTACAAAAGTATATACAGCTGTTACAGCTGACATAATGCAAAGACTGGAAAAGAGAAAGCATAAGCCCTATATGTACACACTTAGGATGAAAAATAGAGTGGACATGTACACATGCACACCAAGCAAACACAGAAACCTTAATATGTTGGTCAGCATACAGGCCGCCTAGCTTGCAGTGATACAAAATTCAACTATAAATGGAGGAATCTGTCTGTGTGTCTGTCCTTCGATTTTCTCGATAACTGTTCATCCGATTGATTTCACACTTGGCAGGTGTATTGCTTAGGCCCAAAGGAAGTGCAGTGTCGACTGTGGAGTTTTTTGGATGAGCCGTTCTCGAGAAAGCTGCAAAAATTGATTTCCTAATTGTTAGTTATTGTCATGATTGACGCAACAATAAAGGCGGAACTCAACTGCGAGGGCAGTGCAACACTGGGACAGTCTTCAGCACGCACACACTTACAGTTTTAAAGCACGCACATGTAAGACTTCTGTAGTTTATCCTCAAAAAAGGCAGTGGTTGCGAGCATTTTTTGATTGACCTTTGCAAGATGCGTGTATGCGAGAACGTGAAGTACATGTGAACTTCTACACCATCACCCGCAGACTAACGTTATCGGAGCGGAGCAGCGAACTCCAGCAGTAACAAACGACACTGACCAACACACACTGCAGCACAGAAAGGATTTGTCAAATGTGAAGCTGTTTGGATGAGCGAACCTCAAGAAAGCTGCAAGCAGCAGTACCACATGCCAGGCAATCAGCCCCTTCCGACAGGCACATTCTGAGTGCTGTAAATAAAGTGTCCTTCATTGCCAATTAATCTGTTGTGTACAAAATAATAGTGTAAGCATGTGGTAATTTTGCAGTATACAACATTTATCAATGATTGATACTGAATTGTAAGCAGTGTTTAACCGCAGCCTCTCCTTTAAAAAACACACAGAGCACAAAGCACACAGGCCAAGCCTACAAGAACACTAATGAGAAGTGCATTCAGAATTGGATATATGCCCAATCTATGTTCATTAAATTAAGAGTTGTAGTGTGTAGATAGTAGTTATTACTTACATACATGGTGGGAAAACGCTGTCATAATTACAGTATGCTGATTTGCATATGGCTGGGCTTTAGTATGAAAACTTTGAAATAAACTATCACATTTCTTCTGCCTTGTTTACCATTGTTTAACTGTGTACATATGTGCAATTTGTCATGAGAAACAAGTTACTCACAAAGATCAGCAATCTTCTAATGCCAGAAATACCACAAATCAATTATTTAATTGTCTACTTAATGCACTGCATAATTCGTAGGGGATGGCGGCATGTTGACTGTGGGCTTGTTTATCCTTAACTCTGAGAATTTAGAGTTGTTTTTTTTTTAGTTGTATTTGTTTAGCCTTTATTTAACCAGGAAGTCCAACTGAGATAAAAGTGAGACCCGGCCAAAACAGTAGCACAAAAAAAACACACAAAAGTTGCAGACAATGAATATAAACCCAAGTACGCTAAGATACAAAATTACTGATTATATAAGTAAAGTCAATAGATGGTTATAACAGTAAGAGGCAGGGTGAAACTCAGTGTAGCCTTCAAAAACCATGAACAGTTTAAAAAGCAATTTGCCTCAAGGTCTTTCATGAGGTTTTTAAATTTCCCCTGTAGCACTGAGTGATCCAGTTTTAAATA
Source organism: Neoniphon sammara (assembly GCA_900302535.1). Lineage (NCBI taxonomy): Eukaryota > Metazoa > Chordata > Actinopteri > Holocentriformes > Holocentridae > Neoniphon > Neoniphon sammara. The sequence goes on along the minus strand of OMKZ01018592.1, from coordinate 44,631 downwards.
ATTTTGCAGGGTGTAGAAGGGACAGAGTATTGAAAGGCATTTTATCCAATTTTGTACGGACTTCAGGCACACACATGGTTATATAAATTCTGTATAGTGAGTAACATTAATCCTGTACTTAATTTCAACTTTTTCTTAATTAAGTCGGCCTCGAGGGGCAGAGCATCATTGTTGCACTGCTCCCTTTGGGCTAAAACTGTCCACCCTGTGCCACTTCAGGTCATACCTTAATTGGTGGTGTCAGGGCAGGTATTTTGCCTTTGACAGCCTCAAATGCTTTATGTGGAGAAAGATGTTACTGCTCCCAAATAGAGATGGGTGATCCAATATCACAAATGCACACCTCCATTTTGCTTTCACTCCCACTCCACTTTTTCACATCTTTAACAGTGTGATTAAGCAGACAACATAATAGTTCGGCAATGAAGTCAGCTGCCAATTTTTAAAAGCGCGGGTACAAGCAATCAGGGCCTGATGATTTCCTAGGATCCAAGAGCTAAAGACTTGAGGCTTGACATATCTCAATAACAGAGACTGGGCTGAAACAGAATTTGTGATTTTGATCTGCATTTACAACATGTGTCAAAGGTCACACTTTATCAGTAGATAAGTGTCAGGAATTGAGCAAAGTGGCAGATTCAATGAAATGCTCATTAAAACAATCAAGTGACTTTATCTGACACAACGACAGAGTCCTTGACAGTTACATGGTGATAACACATGACAGTTACTATTGGAGCGCACTGAACTTAAAGCTTTTCAAAACTTTCTAGGATTGTTCAAGTCCCCTGCCTGAAAGAAATTCAGATTTAGCCTTTGTAACTGAAGAAGTGCACTGCTGCTTGAAAAGGAGCCAAGCACCCTCAGTGCCTGACTTTCTGGCATTTGATTCGCCATTTCTGGCAACTCAGGAGTAAACCATGCATTATCATGGCCTGTTTAATCTGTACCTAGATATAGGCGCGTGATTATCACTTATTTGACTGAATCTTTGTAAAATAATTTCCACAAAGGTTCAAAATCATGTGTGAGAGAAATGACATCCCAGTAACAATAGAACAAATCGAGCAAAAGAGAAACATTGTTCATGGAAGTAGCTCATGTTATGGTTTTGAGTGATATGTGGGATATCCCACAGGATTTGGATGTTTCTAACTGCTACAATTACACAGTGATCAGTCAAATCACTGCCAAATGCACCTACAGCTGAAAATTTATGAGTCATATTTGTCAGTCAAGAATGATTTAGCAGAGCAGTCAATTCTCTGCATAAGATTGAATGAGTCACCCAGATTTTTAAATTAATCAGATGCAGATGTTGGCCAGTCCCAGTTCAAATCACCCATTAAAACAATATTCATCAATTAAAACAATCAATACACGGCACTGTATTTGTGCATACTGCATGTTAAAGACTCAAAAGCAAATGATTTTTGCAGGCTTAGCAGCATTACCATGGAATCTGTAATATATTTAAATGATATTTAAGTATTTGCGATAACCTTTAAATATTCTGTATATACAGCCATGAACATTTGAAAATATTATAATGTGTTGGACATGTTAAATTACAGTTCTTCCTTTAATTATTAATCCTTTGATTTCTCAAAGTTATTTTTCTGCTGCAGTTGTGGTGGGCTTATAGAAGTAGATTTTCGCAACACCGCAGGCTGGTCAGCCAATCATCCCTCCTCCATGGCTGCAAAGCCAGATTTAAATCTAGAATTATGCTGTTCACCCCACAAAAGAAATCTTCCGCTGGCTATAGCTCGCCCAAGCTAGACGTGAATAGCCACATTTATTCCCTCTCTCCCAGACTCTTTCATCCACTCCTTATACAAATACTACCCTGGTGCAGACATCAATAGCAGCCCCCCAGAAAGAGTCTTTAATCTGGCTAATATCCCTGCTAATGGACCAAGGAAAACCATGTCCATTTATCTTTCTCTGTGAAATGTCTCCATCATCTACTGTTGAGAGCTTGTTCAGTGCTTTTGTGTTTCTTTATCATTACTAATTGATGCAATTATTGGGGGACTGTTAAGAGAATAGCTCAGTCGGATTTTTGCTGTAACAAGATATAAATACACCCCCCTCAAGCAAATAAACAAGATATCGAGATTGGTTTCCACTCATGAATGCATGAATGCACTCATGAATTCTGATTGAGTCTAACTTATCTGTTGCTGCTTTTAAGGGGGTTGAGTGGCATGCTGTGTATTGCATGTTTTGAAAGCATGTTTACTTCAGTGCAAAGAGGGAAAGACATGCCATATTTCTCCAAGACAAGCCTCTGACTACTAGTCCACTGTCCTCCCACTAATCAATAGCAACCCTGGTGTCAGCTGAGTTCAATCATGTTCACTCATTAAATGGGTCTAACTGAAGGCAGAACTGATAGAGGACTTTCTCTACGATCGCACCCATTATGAATCATTAAACACTTGTTGCCTACTAAGGTGTGGAGGATTTGACCTTTTCTCCTCTCTGGGGGAGAATAGATCAAGACTGGCAAGTTTGATTATTGGACAAACGCTGGCGATGTCATACTATCATTTTACAAAATTAAAAAATTCCACAGTCTGCAATTACCGAGCTGATGAGAATTGAAGATCTTTACAAGCATGCAAAAAAGAAAAAAAAAAGAATATGTGAGGAAAGATCATATGTCCTTGAGAGATTTCCTAGATTAGGAATTCAGCGTCTCCTTTGGTTGAAATAATTCTCTTTCATTCACGCTCTCACTAAAAGCTGTTTTGCACGCAGCCACTGCCGTGACAGCTCCGATACATACATTCCAGGCACTCAACCACTCGAACAACAAAAGACAAGCCAGAGATGATGTTGGGCTTAAAGCACATCATGTGTTGCAGGATTGAGGCACTTGTCATCCTTCCGAGCTATGTCAAGTATATTTTCTGCAGTCAGCAACAAGCCTCTACCTCAGCAACTGGCCGGGGATCTCGAGGAATATCAATTCCAGACAGCCTGTGTAATGCTGTGAGCAAGGTGGCGGTATGGTGTCACCTTCACAGCTTGCCCCACTGCTCTGTGTCCCTGAGATGGGGGGATGGCACTGAGCTCAGAGATGTCTGATCGTTTTCTGTGATCACTGTCCTGGATCAAATGAAAGGGATTGAGAAAATGTATTAGACCTACTGCTTTCACAGTGCAAGGCGCAGCATAGTGGCTTGGCTGAAAAGTGTAGCCTCGCTAGAGTGACTGTAACAACAACAAGGCACAAACACTTAGCAAATGAATCCACTTTTTAGTGCCATTTCAATACAATTATTCATACCCGGCATGATTATTTTATGCCCAACTGCATTTTGTCTGTTGTGTCATTTTTGCACTCTGGGATGGCACACCTATAAACACAGATACAGATAGGCACCATGCCTGAATGCTGTAAAAGCTTGCTTGCAGTTCAGATTCATTGATTTAGAATATAAACACTGAATTTTTACTTTGTCATGAAAAAGAACACAACACATCTGTTATGCGCTAAAAATATCTAATGCCATTTTCGAATGATTCTGCTTCACTTACTCATGATTGCACCTGTATGGTTCACTAAACTACTACTCTACCAGACATGTACTATATCATAAATATTATTAACTACTGTATGCCAGTGCTGCTACACTAGACCAATTATTTGGCTATTAACGTATACCTGTAGTGTGTTTATTTTTAGTTTTTTTGTCATATGAAACATCTGGTCCACACTATATGAAATCCAACTACAAGTTATCCTGTAGCTGATGTGTCCTGGATTGTGTAACTTTATTGTAATGCCTCATTACCAATTAGCCTTGTAAAAACCCTTTGCACCTGCTGTAAATGGCAGATAAAAGCTGCTCTGATTCTCACTCTTTAGCTGTTAATACTTTTGTTCCTTCACAGTGTGAGTATATTCCACTGGAAGGGATAGGTAAAGAATGATAACTGTGAATAACTGAATAATTCGGTACTTGTGAAGACCTCAGTCTTCAAAATTGGGGTTGAATTTGCTAGAGTAATGGGAGCATGTTAGAGAAAAAAACATGCCGAAAAAGCTTCTTAACTTGACCAATAACTTGACCACCTCAAGACAGAATCTAACACGAAGTGGTATGGAAAGGAGTTATGAACCTTGTGAAAGAATGATTTCTACACCTGGTGGTTGAGTATTATAAATAACCGCTGATAAATCATTTCTCAACAAATAATTCCTTCTATCATTAATGTAATGCTGTCATGAAGTTCTGCCTGGTTCTTCCTGGTTTCCTGTGTAAAACCCAGAGCTGCCTTATGCAAACATGCTGCACTACAAACACAGCTCACATGTGAATGACTTAACAGCAACATGCTGGTAAGCAAACATACTGAACCGTTGCCTTTATTGCTTTGTTTTTGTTTTTGCCTTTTGGCAAGAACACAAGGCTGGATGAGTAGGAGCAGGCCATGGAGAATATTTCTGTTAAACTGTGCTTTAATGAATGACTAATGAAATGCAATAATTTGTAATATTAGAATTATATTAGATTTAGAGAAAAGATCAAGTAAAAGTCATGTTATGTGGGAACAAAACATGTTGAGATGGATTTCTGGAGAGCTTGTTTTGAACACGCAGTTCCAAGTGCTCTGCTAAACTATGCAAATCAGGCAAAGTGAGATGGTACCTTGATATTACCAAAAAAGACAAAAAGCAACAAACGACCAAACAATCACTTAGAAGCGATGAGTCTGCTTTGCACTCGTACAGCTTTGACTGATTCAGTAAAGAAATGAAACACTATAAAACGTTAGGCTCATCAACATGCAACTGACTACAATGCTGCTCTGTAAAATGAACCAAACCCGCTGAGATGAGGACGAGGTCTGGAGGTGAGGAGGAGATGGGATGATGTAATGAGTGAAAACGCTCACTGGCTTATTTGGGCTCTAGTGTACCATATTAAATATTTAGTTGGGTCTTGTGCAAGTCCCGAGAGTGTCTCCTACACTGGGACTTGAGCGGCAGTTTAAATGAGGGGACCCAGCTACAGAGGAACTGGCTCCTGCTGGCAGATAGAGAGCTAATTTACTCCATGACTTAACAAATTGCTTACTACATTAGATGGGATTTCGCCTCTTGTGCTCTCTAAACTAATACCAGCCTAATTATGTATGTTTTCATTTCTAAACATACACATTTAGTGCTTAACTGCAGAGTGGCCAAGGATACAGATACAATTGAACAAGATCCATGTGTATTTTGTATTGCTTTGATAACTAGCTATGATTTTTTGTGTGTGTGTGTAATTATCAACATAATAGCACTGACGTCCACTCATATGCTTATGTGAGTGTAAACGCTACAGATGAAAATCTGCTGCTCCTTACAGCTGCATGGAAATCAGACTGAGCAGCGGGCTAAAAATAAATGTATTCATTTTATTACCATGCTATCTGACCACCTATACTCCTGGACAGAAAGGTAATTTAAATATGACAGTATCACAGCTGAACACCTCTCAAAAAAGGCAATGTCTCATACTACATTCACTCAAGGGTCTATTCAGTTTGAACTGTTTGTTTGGAGGCAGTTCTTGGAGAAAGGATTTGCCATCGTGATTTTTGCATAGATTTCTGCATTATCCTATTTTTCTCTTGAGAGCAATTTGTTATCTGAGAACGTACAAGTTGGCTTTGGAAGCATTCAAAATTGTAGCAGTGGGAGGAGAATAAATCAGATTTGAGCCGAGCTTGGAGACAGTCAAAGACTGTGAAGTTGCCCAGCTGACTGAGACAGATTGTCAGTCAGAGAGCATCAAGTTTAAAGGATTACAACAGGGCTCTGCCATGGTAGACTAAAGAGACACTTAGCAGCTCTATTGATAAAATCCATAAGCAAATTTTATAAGCAACGAACAGCAGCATAACCGGAGTGGAAAGTCATTTCAATTGATGGATTACTTACTCTCAAATAAAAGGTGTATCATGACACAGGCTAACTGCACAATTAACCTTACTATTAATAGTATGCAGTATATGCAGCACTTTTGTTTTTATTATATTTATGCACTGAGATCAGCTTTGTGGCAAATTCATCAGTCGTTTGACCTTAGAGTTATGAAAAATACAGTGAAGCGATAACTACATTTCTTAGTTTTTTTTATCCATTTCCTTCATAAAGTGTCGATCAAAAAATATTGCCATTAACTTCTCTGTAATTTAACTGCACAGTGACATTTCCATCAGTGACATCCACCACTGATAATCCATCAGTGATATCCACTGTATATTAGCTCAGTTCTAATTGTCACAGACACTCACTTCAGATGGCAGATAAACATGAGAAATACTCATGTTCCAATGTCATGAGTATTTGAATAAAACTAAAACCTCAGCTATAGGATACTACAGTAATATGGATTGAAGACTTTATCCACATTATTGGTTGCTGTCTAGTCTGAAGTAAAGACATGCAATACAAGATTATTTATTTGATCAGGTTTAGGCACAGGATAAATAAATGACACAAACATAATTATTATTCCCTATAGACTTTTTTTTTTGAATACACCAGTTTTAGCAAGATTCACATCGATATTGAGCGATTCCCACATCTGCAACAGCAACGTGTTGATATTTTTGAAAAAAAAAACTGACAGCAATATCCAGTCACATTTATTCTACTGCAGTAAACTGTGTAATCAAAGTACTTAGTGACCAAAAGATTATTATATGTTCCCTTAACTCTAAATTTAGAGTACTCTGCACTTAACAGAATCAGCGCAGTTTTTAAAGATAACTGCACTATCGAGCATTATGTGTGGTTGAATCAAAGAAAGTGAGGATCTGGACTGAAGATGTTTATTCTCCACAGAAGAAAACTAACAAGTGCCCATATACACTCTTATTTCTTGTGATGCTGAATAGCAGATCATTTACAGTCTCACCTAGATTTAAATCAATACTGTAAATCTACATTACAAAAGCAAATGCCATTCCAAACAACTCACTATTCCACAGAGGAGTTCAGCAGGTCAACAGAAAAGAGCTTCAAAACATTCTGTGTCATACTGAAACTCTCATCAATGAGCCTATACAGTACATTTTTCAAATATGCTCTTCTTTGAGACATTTCAACAGAAATCCTATTAGTCTTGATAGTACCTGATGTCAGGAGCAGCACCAATCTCAATGTAGTTTTCAAACTTTTTTCTTTGCCATTTCAAGGTCATAAGTTCCGCAGAACGTGTCCAGGGCAGTTTTGTCACAGCAATAAAAATGGTTTGGTCTGCTCACAGGGGAAATCAAGTCAAACCTCTGCAGGCCCCAGCTCAGACTCATTCATCTAATAAGGTAGCTAGAACCAAGCCATGA
>OMKZ01018592.1:4820-37258 GCA_900302535.1 Neoniphon sammara | reverse complement strand
GCCATGAGGTGAGATTGTTCCTCAGTGCCTCCCCATCAAATTCATTTCTTCAATCCCATATATAAACCCACCTAAAAGAGGGACTAGTGACACATACTGCCTATAATCTTTGCTTTGTCATATCAATTCATAATTGGGCTGTACTGAAGCTGACAGACATTGCTGACAAGCTAAATAAAGTGAAACAAAGCCAAGTGAACAATGACGAACAATCTTACTATAAATGGAGGAATCTCTGCCTGTCTGTCTGTCCTTCGATTTTCTCGACAGCCGTTCATCCGATCGACTTCACACTTGGCGGGTGTGTTGCTGAGGCCCCAAGGAAGTGCAGTTGTTAATTATCGTCCTCGTTGATGGAACAAAAAAATGCAGAACTCCACTGTGAGGGCAGTGCAACACCTGGACAGTCATCAGCGAGCACACACTTTGAGTTTCAAAGCACGCACATGTAAGATTTTTGTATTTCATCATCAAAAAAGGCAGCGGTTGCAAGATTTTTTTGATTGACCTTTGTGAGACAAACGTAAAGTACATGTGAACTTCTACCCATCACCCACGGACTAACGTTATTGGATCAGAACAGTGAACTCCAGCGGTAACGAACGACACTGACCAACACACACAGCAGCCCAGAAAGGATTTGTCACATGTGAAGTTGTCTGGATGAGTGACCCTCAAGAAAGCTGCAAGCGGCAATACTGCAGCCCAAGCCCGCATTTTGCACTAGTTTTAATAAGTGGGAGGAACAAAATGGTCACTAGACAATTAAGTGTTTCGATCTGCTTATTTCAAATGGCACCGGAACTCCAAACCATATTCAGAGTGACTTTCCTCATTAGGCTGATTCAAACTTGATGATATACAGTGGACTGGAGTATATAATCTTCCAGTGTAAAATACACTTAATTTTAGCAGAATAAATAGCAAATGGCATATTTGAATCAACCACAATTGTACCCTATACCAACAAGATAAAGGTAATTCCAGACAACACAACATCAGTTGAAGCTTTTTGAATTGCATTTCAAAATTGTGAGGTTTCAAATAGTTTAATGGCTTATCAGCAGACAATGAGACAATGAGATCTGCAGCTGGGAGTATGCATTTCATTATCTTGTTTGATTGCTAATGCTTCCATCAGATAACTTCTATTATAAGATGGGAAACAAAAAGTAATTATGTGCGTAGGAGGATAGGAACGATGAATCTATGGAACATATAGCCAGGATGCAGCCACAAACAACCAAGATGCTTACAAGCAGGTCAGTACTGTTTTGATCATGGCATAGACAGATATTGCTTTGATGTAATGAAGTAGTTGTTAGCCTAAGTAAATGGATGAAACAAATATGTTCGCAGCCAATTGTTTGACTGGAGAGTAAAGCTGGCAAAGGAATATTTTTTTATTGTCTTTAGTTGTTTGTGTTGTCTAAGGGCAAAAAAATGGAACAATGCATAAAAAAAGCAACACACTGACTCAGGCATTCAAATCGTTATGTCTGATTTTGTACAGAAACTCTTTCAGCATCTTTAAAAGCAGTGCTACACAACAGTTTGGCAACAGAACTAGAAAATTCACAATTCTTGAACTCTTCTCACTGGGAACAATAAGTTGTGTTTTGTCATAACACTTCTGAAAAATGACCATTTGAAAGTTATGGTGGCTTGGTGATATTATTTTGCTCTCTCTGCTTTGTGCCCTTAGAAATTCCCTTCTTGTCAAGTGGAATTTATGTGTAGAAACTCCCCAAACAAGAGCTATGACTCCACCTTACATGATCTCAGTTAGCAGGATAAAGATGCTACAGAACAACTTGATAAAAACATTGTGTTGTCCTATTCAATTACTTATTAAGGGAATTTGATACTGCCGACAGCAATGCTTTACTGAACAGGTTGCTCTACATTGGTTTCGATGGTTTTGCCTCTAACTGGTTCAAAGCACAATTCTCGAGTCAGGAATTTAACTCTGGTAATCAGATTTGAAGGTAAGAGCCTATGTCCATCCAGCACCCTGCGCTCGCACCATCTCAATGTCAAACTATCTTCTGTTTCGCTCAACTCATAGAATATAACCTGAAATTATGATGCATTACTTTTCGTTAGTCATGTGCGGACTACGGAAGCCCTGAAAGACAAGGTGAAAAAAAATTGCGGGCAATGTCGGAGTTTATCTCATACGTACGAGATATATCTTGTATGTACACAATAACTCGCAACTGTTTTTTTTTTTTTTCCACCTTGCCTTTCAGGGCTTCCATACAGGGCTTCTGTAGAGGACTGTTTCTTTTCACAGAATCAGAGAGATTGGTATTATTTTAGATTAATATTTATTGAATTGTGTTCAAAGGGCAGCATTTTGGAATGTGTTCTGAGGGAAACATTTTTCAACGTTTTCTGAGGCCAACATTTTTGTTCCAAGGGCAGCATTGCATGGTTTAGGGTTAAGGTTAGGGTTAGGGGATGTGCCCTCAGAACACATTCCAATAAATATAATATCAACCTGCCAGTTCCTTCGAGTTGATACATGTAAATGTATCAAACTTTTCGAACCTTAAGAGTTTTGATCCTTTTTGCAAAAACATGGCGTCATGGCATGACTTTATATTACATGCACATTCAACAGCTAGGGCTGCCCGCCCCACAAAACTTCTCTTCAATGCATTACCAGTCATTATGTATGAGTTTACATTAATAAAGATAAAATATTCATTTTAATGCACTGATTTAACATCCTTCTTGTACGGAGGTAGGCTTTGTAAGCTCAATACGATGTTACAGAAATGCCACTGACCAACAATCTGTTGTTCTTTTTGAGGAACAAGTAGCAGACGTCCTATTTCGAGAGAGTAGTTTGTTCAATCTCGTTTAATTTAACCTGCCGTCTTTCTCGGCTGGAATCCAGCTCTATCGGTCCTCGCTCGTTCAGTCAGTGCCGTTGCACTACGTAACGTTACTGCATAAAAACAAAATGCAGTGCAGTAATCTGACCTCTCTAATGCCAATCATGGAATATTAAGTTTTTTCATCAGGTATTCCAGGCAACAGGGGGTGAGCACTGACACAAAACAATGTTTTGGGATGTAAAGGAAAACATCTAATTTTTGCTAAGTAAATGGTAAATGGACTACATAGCGCCTCTCTGGTCTACTGACCACTCAAAGCAGTTTTCAACATGTGAGTTAACTGTGCTGTGCTGGGCAATTTCTTTGATGAACTTTGTGATATGTGATAGAACAAAGAAAATTTATACAAAAAAATTGAAAACGAAAACACATATAACAACACAAATAATGGCACGCAATGTTACTGCAAAGTTTTGCTTTTGTCCAGCATTTTATCTGAGGAACACACTGTAGCAAAGAAAAATCACCCAACAAGAAATGAGTCAACTTTTTCATAAAATGTCAATATTCTTCTAGCATACAATTGCTTGTATCTTATTGGTGTGACAATAAGACACAAAAAATTGGAAAATTGGGAGTTTCAATTCACTGAATGATTCCAAGCACCAGGAGATATGAGTGCAGGTTAAAAAATACTGTTAGCAAATCTAATTATGTTGCAGTTACCAGGTTTCAGATGGGGAGTTCACATAGTAATGATAACAACGGTGATTCTGGGATATACTCAGAAGCTCTGAAAGGCCATGTTCACGATGATCACGCCAAAGCCTTTTTCAAACTTGAAAGTTCCTATAGTGAAACCCAATTAGACTAGAGCTTCACTGCCTCCTCAGACAAAAGTGTCAAAATGAAGTGTTTTGATATATAACATAGGGAAACATAAAATATTCATAAAGCATTGGGAGCTTTGTTATTGTGCTGTAACAATGCTGCTGTTTGGTCAAAATAGGAAATGGAAAATGGAATATAACAGATATAAGAGTTTTATATCTGGAGTAAATAAGGAGCAAGCACTGGACACACACACAAAAAAATCAAGACTATCTTCAAACATTTATGTCCCTTATAATAAAAACTGGATCATTTAATTCCTTCTATTGGCCAGAGTTACAGTTGGAGGCAATTAAAAAAAAAAAAAAAAAAAAGGAAAAAAAAAAAAAAAAAAAGAAAATTGATACTGGATAAAATGTCTGAGTGAATCCTCTGAGCAGGAAGTGGGATGAAGCTTGTAACCGCCTGGGGTTCTCCAAACCACAGTACAAAGGTAATGTATCACAGTATTAATTCCAACTGATAATTTGTGGTGAAAAGTGTTTAATCATCATTTTTTCTGAAATATTTTTGGCACTGCCCAGGAGGAAAAGCCAGACACAAAGTCCAGTGCAGTTGACTGGAGTACAATGTAGGGGAAAGTAGAATGTCCTTACAAGGAAGAGCAAAACTGTAGTCAACACAATTCAAATGTACAGGTTTCAAAAAACATCTACACAGTGTTATAAATCACTCCAAATTACACACGTCTGCCAGTTTGTTAGCTTATTAAATGAACTGGTTTGAAACTTTGCATCAGTGGTTTTAATTCATATTTCAAGCTAAAATTCAATATCAAATGATGAACAAACATACTCTGCATTAGGATAGAGAAATGTTACTCTACACAAGGATGAAGTTTAATCAAGCTTTTTAGAGATCAGTGAGAACAGTCCACAAGGGTCTGTGGACAAGTAGACCCAAAAACCTTTTCGGGCTTAGACTAACAAATACATTTAGTATAAATGTATTCATTTTAAGTGATTATAATATAGTTTATAGTATAGATTATAAGACAGTAATTTATAAGACAGTAATTTTCGTGAATACGTGTGGCCAAGTATTCACAGGATGGAATTACCCATGCATAGCAACTTTCAAGTTTTATGGAGCAGTTTTTTTTCTTTCTTTCTTTCTTTTTTTTTTAAACATGTATTGGGGTAAGTTAGCCTTGACTTCTGAGCTACCAAAGCGTATGCTGCAGTACTTATGGAACCCATATTTGTTACAGACAGATACGATCATGACTTTTGGCAAGGAGTCAAAATAGGAAAGTTGAAAGTTATAGTTAAAGTTAGGCAACTAAAACAACAAACAATATTAACTGGACCTTTACTGGAATAATGCAAAGCTGATTTCCAATTAGTCATGGATATAGAAGAGTAGATGTAGAGGGGCTCTACAGACATTTGTCTTGAGGTCCTGACATTTAAATTACTCTAAATATTTCAACCTAATAAAATAAAACTGCTCTGAAATGTGGAATATTAATCAGCTAATCTGGCAGCAAGCTAAATGTATTGGTGTAGCCACTGTTGCCAAAGTGAACCAAATAAAGCTGTTTGGATTTGAAGGGGCAATAGGAGGGATTTCTGCAGCTCCATAGCACAAAATGGCCATGTATCTGCAGGGGGATGATAGGGTTACAGATCAATATAAATGACTCAAAAATTACCTCACCAGGTGCTGAGGTTTCTGGCTTTCAAACCCACTTTTGTATTGGAACAAAAGCTCTGCACCCACTCAAACTTCAAGAGAGTGAAAAGTTTTGTCCTCAGGCCAAAAAAGAAAAAAACGCAAAGGGGAATTATTTTTTCACCATTTCACATCATAATACGTTATCTTTATGATGTTTCACTTGGATCTCTGCTCTAATTGTGTAAATGCAGGCAATGAAAGGGGTGGGAGTTGGGGGCTGAGCAATAGAACAAAGGTCTTCACAGGTCCACCTGAACCCGAGGACCCGAGACCCGACCCAGGACCTGTACGGGTTCGGATCCACGTTTTATCCACATCAAGGTCAAGGTCCGGTTCAGGTCCTGTTCTACAGCTGCGGGTCCCAGGTCTGTTTAACGTTACTAATAATACGCAATAATTACATTAATGCCCAATTGGATCCAAGAAGATGGCCATGATCAGACAGCACTAATCATGATGGAAGTGCAGTGTGTGTGTGTGTGTGTGTATTCTAACTTGCAACACTGTAACATTAGGGCATAGATGATAGCAAATTAGCAATGCTAACATTAGCAGTCATGGAACCGAATGAGCAATTGTTATTATCGTTCAAAAGGGCAAATATTTTAAGTTATTTTATTATATTTTATACTTTATTATGCTAGATGCAACAAAACTGCAAATCTGATTCTAAATGAGTTGTGGTTGGCATCTGTCATTGTGACAGCAAGGGGACTTTTAATCTGAAATAAGGGGAGGATTAGCCATGGTGTTTCAATCGGTAATAGAGGAATAACAGAAAATCTGGATGTATTTTACCAACTTTCTTGGCAAGGAGGATGGATTATATGTATCACAGCCAGGCACAGGGGAGAAGGCTAGTGACATTTTATTTGGCAAGACACAAAGTTTTGTTTTGACAACTTGTAAATTAATGTTAACTTGTTAATGGCAATCAGCTGTGAAACCAGTGCCGATTGGGTCTGTGTCTGCCGGCTGACATTTCCTGGTTCTGCATGGGTCTGGGACCAGCTTTCAAATAATAGACGGATCTGGTTCGGTTCAGGGTAGTACATTTTCGTGTCTTTTTCGGTTTGGGCACAAATTTTTGGACCCGTGAAAATGTCTGCTATAGACTGATGTGGGAGCTAAGTTCTCTTAAAGCTGTTGTAAATCCTATGGGTCACGGAAAGAGGTCAATAAATGCCCCTTTAATTACAAAGACAGTTTATCAGATATACTTTTATTTTGATATTCACTCATTCATTCATTCATTCATTCATTATTTTTACATTCCCACCTAGAAAATATGAATACACATACACATTTTTATCAAAACTTACATAGATTGCATTTAGACCTTTGAAAGCTAACATGACACTTGGGGGGATGAGCATTCGAAAATGTGTAAGGTAAGTGTTCTGCTGTTTCAGGTGTTATGAACCAGGAAGATTCATAACACCTGGTATTATAATCCAGGTTTCAAACAAAGATTTCTGACAGGGTGGGGATGGAGAGCAAAGTAGAGAAAAATAGCAGAGAGAGAGAGCAAAAGAAGCTGTTTTGCACATGGAAACCTTTTATTATTAGCAAACCTAAGCCCACGCTGTATTAATGGAAAAGTAAATACTGCGGTATTGTGTGGATACTGACACCATCTTAGCTCTAAAATGACTGAACCCACTGTATACATTAAGCCAATATCACAGAATGCTTTACTATTACTAGAGTTCATCACTGCTGTCACTGCTATCACTGTCTTATCACAGAGCACGTTTCACATGTGTGCAACCTTAATGTTTTGAATATAAATTGAAATTCTCTTACAGGGAGAACCACTCTTCAGGGATTAAACAATCATGTCTAGCAATTTATTCCACCAAATAACTTTTTCTCTTTTTTGCTTGCATCACACTGGTGACCTTGAGTATCCTCATTTCTACAAAAAACAAAACCAAGGACGTAATATTAACAACATGGCATGCTGTCAATAAGGCCTCTGTAACAGGAGGAATAATACTGACAAAGCAAATATACAGTACACTTAAAACAGGGATTAAGGCTTTAGACTCGCCTCCACTAATCACACCTTGTAGAAATGTGATTAGTGAATGTATAAGAACAGAGATGGCATGGCACGAGTTACAGTATAAGCACAAGCTCTGCAGCTCGCAGCACAGACAAAACAAAGAATGCATACAGGGCACACAGACAGTCTGGCACACAGTCTGACACTATATGGCCTGGCAGATGAACATGTAATGGAAACCACCATGTGGAAGAATGTGGAAGAGGATTACCATTTGATCCAGATAATGATCTAAAAGCTCCTAGAGGCAGCAGTAAGAGGAAATACGGCCCCACTACAAGGTTCTTTCCTATATCTTGCTATACCATGAGGATTTTCAGCCTTCTAAAGCTCTTCAAAACATTATCCTAGGCTTGGATCCTGTAGCAGAGGTGAAAGGAAAAAAAAAAAAGATGTAAAATGTGGCTCATTTTGGTTGTTCATTTTTACAGTAAAATGCCAGACATAGATCTTTACAGACATAGATCTTGACTCTATTAAAGCCAGTGTTGAAAATGAGGTATTTTATTTATTACACTAGACACTTAAGGAAGTTTAAATGTAAAAAGGCATATCTTAAGGAAAGCTGAGGTTGCCATTTCTAATTTAAGCATGATTTTAAAGACCTTCAAGTGTTTTCACCTGAACTTACATCTCTGCAAAATATGCATTGTTCCAGTTCCAGTTATTGAAATTAGTCATTAAATCCTTTCCTGTTGTCACACTGAACAAATTCGCTTTTGGGGCTCACTGTCAAGGACAACAACTTCCAGGTCGCAGCGGTTTCTATGAATGCATCACTGTCAACGCTTGAATTTTCATTTTCACTTTTTCCATGAGTTAAATATCCCAAATCACTCAACTCACAGTGATTAACTAAACATCATTCATATTAACCTGAAAGTGCGGAGCCTTGGAAGGATTTAAGAGGACTTGATTTGTGAGATGACTTCAGGTCCGTACAAAAAGGATTGCGCAGTTGCAGTGATGTATTTGTAATTTAGCAGCTACTGTTTCAACATTGCAGGAATAAAACGAATAACTTCTCCAAAAGCTCAAACAAATACCGAGAACACTACGTTTTTATTTATTTTTAATGGAAAAAAAGACGCTTCTGTATCTGTAATCTGAGGCATCTGGAACCATTTCAGTTGGACTAGTAGCTTAATATTCACTCCCTGGTTTATTACACTAGGCTACATATTTACCGTGACAGGAAAACTAGTCCTTAAATTTAATTGGTTTCAAAGAAGCACTGCAGCCTGCTCTGTCATTAAGAATTACAAGTGATGGGCAAAAAAAATCACCTGTAGGCCAGCTAAATATTAATAGACACAAATTAACTATTCAAGCATAAGCCATCGGGGTTAAAGTTTGATACGCTGAAGTGTAACTTGCCCATCTCCCACCCCCACTATCCGCCCCCGTCCTGTCCCGGACAACCTATTTCTAACCAGGAGTCCTAAGGTTACATTCCTTTCCGCAAATAAGACGCAGCTCAGCGTTATTTGCTCAACACGGGCTTAAGCTGAAGTAGCTGAGGACACAAACGGATGCACATGGACTACGGGGGAGATCACTGCCACACGATCCGGGGGACACCCGAATAGCTGAGGATGAGCGCAAAGAAATCGGGAAGGGCAGCTTTATTACCTGAAGATGCGTGCATTCACTATCATGACAGTACAAGAAGTAAAATCCGCCACATACTCTGCAAGGCAATGCAGACTCAACCCTCTCTGCAAACAGCATGTCAGAAAAAAAAAAAGCAACCAAGCATCCTTGTTGTGCCTACCGTTCTCAGTGTCTCCATTCCACTCAGACTTGTGGTCCTGATGATACTGTAGTGCCTGCCTCAGCATCCTAAAGCACTATTATTTGACTGGAGAAAACATGATGGTAGTGCACTGAGCTGACGCATGGCTTGACGAGAGAAACACGTCCAATCAGATTGTAATCCGATAGATGCTTTACCAATCGGCTCGGAGAGAGAGAGAGAGGACTCCACACATAGTAGCAAGGTAGATTGACGCTGTGAGAGATTTTCAGTCAACTCCTGACAAGCTGCTTTCATACTAAGCAACTATTTTTGTCGAAATGCATTGCCAGTAGCCTGTTCACCTGTCAGACAAAAAAATAAAAAGCAAGTAGTATGTAAAGATACAATAACTGAACAATCAAAACAAGGTGTCGGATAAGACAGTATTGGGGTGTTTTGGTGTCTAATTTATAGTTTATTCTTAAGATTTTTTTGTGATAGTTTCTAATTAAATATCTCAATTATTTAAAACAAACTACTGTACACGCTTGTATTAATTAATAACCCTTAATATACACAATTTTAAGACACTTTACATACATACATACATACATACACACATATATTCATACATACATATATTCATACATAAATGCCAGCAACTGTCATAGCAGTTGCAGAGGAGCTCAGTCAGACACATACTGTAAGCATGTGGTTGTCCACTGTGGATCTATATGCTGAGAGAGGCAAGTGGTAAGAGGATGACTAACCACATTTGGTCATAAGCCTATTTTAGACTGGTTATACTGTAGCATTTATTTTAAGACCTGCTTTCCCCTGCTGTTGTAATGCACCGCATGTGCTTTAATCCCATCATTCATCAACATTTTCTAAAGCTCAGTCTTCAATTTTCTGGAGGGGAAATTTGTTGCCTATCACATACACCTGCAGTTTGAGCTCAAAATCCCTTTGAGGATGAGATGGCTTCTAAAGCAGATTATATGTAAAGTGTGCAAGGGATCTGCTGACCCACTACTGTAACTGTAGGCTACTTCTATCAGCTACACACCTGAAACTTCTGTGACAATACATCCTCCCTGTCTTTGATATTGGTGAAGTTTGTGGACAACAAATTAACATTTTAATATCATACGCTACATTGTCTTTGCTAGTCTTAAAGTAGGCCAAAGACTATTTTCAAACCTGTTCTCAGAAAAACAAATCAGACATTTAATTTAAATTCAATATTTTATTGCCCTTGGATCAGCAATAAAGTAAGTGAACCAGCCTGACAGCATGACAGAATCAGGATTTTCTTGTACAAAGCAAGACATAATAGGCTAATCTAAAAAACAAAATGTTCATTGCAAAATATTTGCCGTTCAAAATAGGATACAAATGTCCAAAACAAACATGATTATTACCAATTCATTGTTTATAGTATATACTTTCTATATTATAAATAAAATACTTCGAAGATTATTTTACTAGGCCGCACACCAGGTGCTAGAAAAAGGTAAATGTAAAAATGTTGATATGTTGAAAGAAAAAGCCCAGACAAAATAAAACAATAGCAGATGGACACTCTCCATGAACTGACACCAAACCTACAGCAGCAAGAAACTGACTCAATTGTACAATAAAAGTACAGCTAATTTCATAATTAAACAAAGAGGGCAAAGAAGAAACTGGGTGTTTGTTGTAGGCGACCATGCGCCAGAAGAATAGGGTTTGCCACATAGGACACTATTATGAATTGCAGAAGGTTTAGACAAATGAATTGCAGAAGATTTTGACAAACACCTTTATCATAAACAACTTATGTGTCATCAAATTTCCCACTAGATACCCAAATACCCAACTATAACTAACAGATAAACCCCCCCTTAAAATGTGTAATAACTTTTTGATCCACATCTGCTAAATCTGTCATGATGCTTTTCCTTTCCACCATGTGTGAGACCCATTCATCTTAAACTTGCTGAAATTAGGTCTACAAAGCAAATGCATGAGACCCATTCTAGATATTGAAACTAGTAACTTTCCTTGTCAAATTTGATTTGGTCGCTTTGTGTCAGATACTAACTGGCATGTTCATATAACTGATGGATTTAAAAAAAAAAAAAAAGTAAAAATGAAAAACATTGAATGAAATAAGACAATAGGTAGATGATAGGCCTGTCAATCAATGGCATTCCATCTCACGTCTACATCCCACTTTCCACACTTTCTCCACTCTCTGTCCCTCTAATACTTACTATTGCAATCTCCTTTTCCACTTGCACACCATTTACAAGTATGTACAGTTTCTTTCATATTTCTCCACATATGCTATGTTCCTACTGTTCATTTTCCCTTTTATATCACTTATCTGTTTGTCCTTCAACCAGGCATCTCCTTACTTTTACCTACAGAATCGTTCTTTGCTAGCAGATTACCATACCATTTGCTGTACCAAGTTTCTTCCTTGGATTTTTTTTTTTTTGTCTAAATTACGTAGTTAAGCTGCTTTCAGAGAACACTTCTGGGAACAGCTTTTCTGTGTTGGTGTTTGGGTGACTTGGGGGGATTGTCTGGAGGGGGCCACTGCGGTTTAGTAACTTGAATATCTTCATCCACCTTAAAGGTTTTCTTTGGGGGGTCTGCCTGTGGAGGCCAAACTACAGATATTTTGTTGGTATTTGGTTTGGTTTCATCAAATGATTTACTGATTCCTTTATCAGCAGTATTTGCTTTGTCCTTGTCTATTGAGCTTAAACCGCTCACTGAATGTCTCCATTCGAGCTGCTCTTGTGGGGGGATAGGTGCACCACTTCCTGTGGGAGGCTTCTGCCCAAGTCCATTATCGAAGTTCCCTTTGGATTTGAGGAGTTGTTTGTAATGGGGGAGACAGTACAAATGTCCATGGAGAGAGACATAATTGCCTAGGCTGGAAGAGAAAAGAATAAGCTTCCACTGGGAATGGTGCAACATGAAAATCATAAAAGTTTTTTGAATAGTTATATTCTAATTACTTCTTTCATGACCTATAGCAGCTTCTTTATGAAATGTGGAAAGTCATAATTTGCTTGAATGAGAGTGATATACTTACCTTAATTTACTTCTGCAGTGCTCACAGCAGAAACACGATTTATGGTACTTTTTTCTGTCCATTATCAGAGCATCCATCGGATAAACCCTCCGCCGACATACAGTGCAAAGCTCCGACTTCGGAACTCGAATCTGTTTGAAAGAGATATTATGCTAATCGTTAATCTTTCAATCATTCCATGGGAGACACATATCCTTTGTGCTGTGCCACAATGCAACAAACACATTTGAAGCATTCTTTCTGTTTTTACTATAGTTACTGTGTTAAATGCAAAGCATTAACCAAGATTTGCATTTGAAACAAGGATAATTATTATTATACGCTCATTCGGTTGTTAAAAAGGCCTTGGAATGGCTCAGTATGTTTGTCACACATCTACCAACTCTACACACCTACACATCTACACACACACAACCAGGCAACCCCCCACACATGATAATTCACAGCATGATCTAGGCTCAGTGTCAAGAAAATAGAGCTTCTGGAGTGCAAGTAGATAGGGGTTCAGGGTCTTGCTCAACTGCACTTTGGCAGAGTTGCTAAGCACCACAGATGAGTTGTCAGCCACTATTAAATGCATGCCCACCAGGGAGGTGCTAGCTAATAGCAGCCTCTTGAAAATCTCCCTCCAGCTACCATGCCTATTATGACCAATTAGCAGCAGGTCTATAAAATGACTGTCATTGTTAAAATCTACATGCAAAAATAGAAAGTTAAAAAAGTGATCACACATCATTTTTCGCTTATAATTTTACTTTCAGTTATTACAAGCACTTTTAGTGTCATGAAAAAAGGCAATACAGTCTTTGTACTGTTGCAATTGCAAACACTGAGTTTAGCTGGAAAAAAGAAAGCACTGATAATGGAACACATGCAAATTGATTGACATTCAAAGAAAATCCATCCATGTGATATCCATGCCATTAGTTTCTGTTTGATTTCATCATGCTGGACAATTCTTTACCAGCTGTGACAATCTCTGTCTGATGTGACACAACTTGTGATGTTTTCTCTTCAGACACACTGTAGCCCAGGCTCTTGAAAACTGTCTCACTCTCTGTCCACGTTTTATGGAAATTCCTCAGCAGTTCCTCAGTAGAAGTTTCATCATAGGTTTGTGTACGCCTCACTGCTTTTCTTTTAACTGCATCAGCATAGGAGAATGGGGGGTGTTGGGCTGACACACTTTCTGAGTGCTCAGAGACGTTTGTGGTGGTCCTTGTTCCACTGGTCTTGTTGCCAAATTCATCAACGTTTGAGAAATGTTCTGTGACTGATTTGGTTTCAGAGTAGGCTGTTGGCTCTACTGGCACAGTTTCTACCACATCTCTCTGGGGAGGGAGGGGGGTGCTTTGCCGTGAATTTCCCTTAGTCTCCTGGGGGCTCTCCTGCTTTGAACTGTCTGCTCTTGTTTCACTCGGGTTTGATTCAGGCTCCTCCTGATTCGTTTTCTCCTCTTTGAATAAAGAACTATGCTCATCCAGTTCAAAAACACTTTTAATAGCCTGGATGTCAAAAGTCAGCATTTCCTCTTCTAGAATGTCTGCTTTTCCTTGGTCAGCCTTTGCTTCATTCTCAGGTTGCTCTTCAAGTGGTGTTGGCTCTTTTCTGGAATCTAATTTCGCTTCTTGTGATTCAGATTTGCTCACAAGGCCAAGCAAGTCCATTTTAATAAGCTTAGTCTTTGCTTCTTCGTTTTGTTCTTTATCAGACTCCTCGATGTCTGGGCCAAATTGTTCAGCGATATCAATGGGATCCTTTTCCACATAAGTCTTATTTATTTCAGCTTTCTGCACCTCTTCTAAAAACTCTTTTTTATCTTCTATCGAGGAACTTAGAACTGATGGATCTGATGTTTCTGAAGCTTCAGCAACATCCAAGTCATTTTTATGCAGTGACAGACTGCTTTCAGTAGTTGGTTCTAGCTCATTTTTATCTGCATCCAAACATGTTGGCATATGAACTGGGTCCTTTTGGGCATTTTCAGGGTTTATATCAGCCTTCTGAACCTCCTTGAAGGAATCTTTTTTGTCCTTTTCTGATGCAATCATCATTTCTGATGTTTCTGAGGCCTCCACTGCTTGGGTCTCAATTTTGATTTGTCGATGGAATGATGCAGGGGGTTCCACAATCTCCGATTTCTTTTCTGGGATGTGCTGGGGAATAATAACTGGGGGAGGGGTCACGACACGCGAGAGCTTGGCTGTTGTGTCTTTCAGTCGAGCCAAGTTTTCTGCTCTGTCAAAAGTGGGAGAAGGTGTTACTCTTGTGATCCACGATGTTGGGGTATCACACCTACGTGGGGGTGGTGTGGGAGGCGTGGGTGGTCTGTGCAATAAGGTAGGTGATGGAGTTACTCTCTGGGGTGAGTCAGTTCTTCGTGTGGATTCAATAGTGATAAAGGTTGGTGAGGGGGAGCGCATCCTCAATGATGGTGAAGGAGCTCTAAGGTCAGTGAACTTGCTCAGGTCTTCTTTCCTTCGTTCATGAGAGGACCTTTTCTTTGATTGACTCTCAACTTTTGCAGAACCAATACTGATCTTAGATATTCTTTGCGTTGCCCCACCAGAAGCCAGTTTTTCAGAAATGGGCTCACTCTCATGCTTCTCCACTGTGTCACTACCTTCGAGAGACATTAGTTCAGCCTGTGCTTGTTTCCTCACATGTGAAAGAATTTCTTCAATTTGTGGTAGCTCCTCTTCAATTGCAGATCCCTCCAGTTCATATTTTTCTTCCGGACTCATGAGCCATTCCGGAACTGTACCGAGCACAGCCTTCACAGACTTAGAATCAGCTTTTCCTGAAACGCTTTGTAAATCTATGATGTGAGAGATTAATTCGTGGACCTCTTGACATTGAGAATCATCTGTACTCTCTGATGTAGACTTAACAGGTTTCTTTTCTTCTGACTCCGCTGTCACTGTAATCGGGACATTCCTGCTTTCTTCTGGTTCCTCTGTCTTCTGCTGATTAACAGTCTCCTCTTTCTTCTCTTCAGATACCTTCACCTCCTTTTGATTAGTAACTATTTCTTGTTGCTGGAAATTCTTTTGCACTTTGCTTTCTGTAATAGTAACCTCTTTCTGCACCTGAACGTGCTCTTCCTTTATATTGTTTTGCATTTGGACAACTGTGATTGTTTCCTGGGTTTGAGAGACTTTTTCAGACACTGCTGTTTTAGTATCTGTGGGATCTTTCTTTGATTCTGTGGGTGCATCTTTATTTTGACCAGATTGTGCACCATTTTTTGACTTTTTGGACTTCTTTTTCTTCTTTGCTTGGGTTGGAGCTGCTGGTTGGTTATCAGTGACAGTAACAGCACCCAGAGTAACAGTAGGCACAGCAGGAGCAGCTGCAGTAGAGGGGCCACCTTTCTTAATTTCCTTCTTTAACTCTTCTTTATTTTCAACGATCACTTTCACTTCAACACCTTCCTTCACATCTGCCTTTAAATCTTGTGATACATCTTTTTTGTCACTCTCATTATCCTTTTGAGTTTCCTTCTTTTCATCTTGCATTTCTTGCTTATTACCCTTTTTTACTTTTTGTGTTGATTTTCCTGTTTTTACATTTGTATTAGAAGTTGCCTTTTCTGAGTTAATTGGATGATTGGAGGCTTTCTCTGGGCCTTGGGTAACAAAATTATCATTTTTCTTTTTGTCTGTGGCAATGTTTTCTTTTTCTGATTGCTGATTGTGTAAATTATCAGGTACTTCTGTTGCTGTATTATCTTTTTTCTTCTCATTTTCAGATTGTGATTTGCTTGAATTTACATTCTCTTCAGTAGTGATAGCTTCAAGGTTTTCTTGTTGAACAGGGATTTTCTCGGAGGAAATCAACTTTTCTTTTTTTGTGCTGTCCTTAGATTTATTAGAGCCCTTTGTTTTCAGATTTTTGAATTCTTTCTTACTTTCAGTTGTTAGGATTTCCATCTTTTTAACATCACCGATTGAGTTCTGGACTTTGTCAGTGACAGTAGACTGAGCAGCCTTTTTGGAGGAAACAGAGACTATTTTCTGGGTACTTGTAAGCATCTGCTGTGTCACGGTCGAAACAGATGAGGTCTGTTGAACAGAGGCAACCTTGGAAGTCTCAATGTGTTGTTTAGCAGACATAATCGTCGATTCTGGGAGGTTTTTCTCATTAACAATGGCACTGATTTGTGTATCTGAGATCACTACATGCTTAGATGAATCAGGTGTTAGTGAGTCTGACCGAACATTTAACACAGCCATGTTTGCTTTCTCCTCAGCAAAATCTGATGTGCTGTTCTTTGATTGCTCAATATCTTTGGTGGAAAGCATTTCAAGAGCAGCTGTAACTGAGTCATGTATATAAGTGGGAGTTGGAGTAGCAGGGGGTGTATTTTCCTCCTTCAGCTTCCGGTACTTTTCCTCTGCCTTTATTAATGGCGTGTTAAATTTACTCATCTTCCCTCTCATGAAGGGAGGAGGGGAGGGTGGAGGTGTGAACTTTACAGGAGAGATATACACTTTCTTTTGTGGTCGTGGTGATTCGGGTGGTGGTGGGGTTTCACATGAAACTGTTTTTGATGTATGCATTGATGTTTTAGATTCAGTTTGGCTCATCTCTGTCACAGATTTGCTGGTTGTGACTGTCTCAGATTTTAACTGTTGTGTTTTGCTGATTTGTACTTTAGGCTCCAGTTTTGGGACTGGGTGCAGTGTGGGGGCTTTCACTTTTTTGACAGTCATTTTTGTTGCTTTTGCTGGTGAAGGATGAATTGCTGGTGACGGTATGCTGTCCAGTTCTTGCTGAGAAGGAGGAGGTGGGAGGAAGTCCTGCTCACAAGCGAGTGGTGGTGGTGGAGGAGGAAGGTGATCGATGTCAGATTCAACTGATGGCGGAGGCGGAGTAGGAGGAGGAGGAAGGTCGCTGTCTGCCACTGGTGGAGGTGGAGGAGGAAGAGGCAGATCAGGCTCTGGCACTTGTGGTTTTGGCATGTAAACATCTCTTCTCACTTTGGTTTTATCTAGTTTTATCATTCCTTTGGGATTAGAATTGAGATTACGGAACTCTGTCTTTAATGTCTTGATACCATGATTTTGGGTTATAGTTTTGTGTTCCACCACTGTTGTTGATTGCTGAGTAGATGTTGTAAAGCTTCTAGTTTCATTGGACTGGGAGTAATTTTCTTCCGATGTTTCAACCAAATTAGCCGTTTTGATCTTTTGTATATTCCTCTGTGCATCAACATTTAGGTTTTTAACTGCAGGGTTCTGTTTTACTTTGACCCGTCTCTTCGCTCCAACTCTGGCTTTTGGAGTTTGCCGCTGTGCTGTCTCCAACAATGACTTAATAGTGCCTTTAACATCTCCCTTTATTACCTCTTCTTTTTCCAACTGGGTTTGCTCCTGTGTCTCATATAACGACTTAATTGACATCTTTACATCTCCCTTTACATCATCCTCAAGGCTTGCTCTCCTCTGCATTCTTGGTGAAGGTTGAGGCTCCATTAAGAGCTGAATAGTTCCTCTGACATCTCCCTGAACATCTATTTCTTGCTGACATACTCTCCTTTCACTGGAAGCCTCGTGTAAACACTGCTTTGCTGTATGAACATCACCCTTCACGATTTCTTCCTTTTCAACCTCCCTCACTGCTTGCTTTGCCTGCTCCAGAGATTTTAGAGTGGCCTTAACATCTCCAGGAACTAAATCCTCAATGACAGCTTCAACTTTGGAAGTTGCTGATTTCTCAAGGGATCTTAGAGCCCCTTTGATATTTCCCCGTATAATATCTGGCTTCTCTACCTCCTTTTGCCGCGTTTGAGCCTTCTCCAGGCACCGCAGAGCTTTTGGTATGTTGCCCTTCACCACCTCCTCTTTCTCTAGAACCACCGTCTGATTCAGAGATTCAGACAATGAATTCAAAGCAGCTTTCAAATCACCTTTCACTATTTCCTCCTTTTGGAGTCCCTCCAGTGAGACGGTTGGCTCTGACATGAAAACTTTAACTGTGTTGTGAACGTCACCGGGAACAATATCCTCTACGGTGCGCTCAATTTGTGTTTGATTACTGCAAAGGATGAGTTTTGTGTTCTTGATGTCACCTCCAAGAATCTTCTCTTTCTCCACACTCTCAGCCGCAGTTTCATCAGCTTCTAAATGGAGTTGTTTAAGATAATCCAGAGCCCCAGATTCAATGCATGTGGAGTAGAAGTTGACATTTCCCTTTTCAGTGTCATCTACCTTTATCCTTGTTGACTGATCAGAATTGTCTTGGCTGGACAGTCTTTGCATAGCACTCTTTATATCCCCTCTCACTATATCTTCTTTTTCAAAAGTAACATTCTCTTGCTGATTCAGGAGGGAATATATTGTCATCCGTACATCTCCTTTCTCGTCCTCCTGGATGAGGATTCCATGTTTAGCTGACCCTCCCTCCTTCAGAAGGTTGTTCACAGCTTCTTGAATGTCACCTCTTAAAATCTCCTCCTTTTCCATATTGTTGTCCCTCTCTTGGTTGAATAGTTGGTGCACTGTTGAACTAATGTTACCCTTCTCTTCTGAATCTATTACAATCTGCCTCTCCTGTCTTTCCCGTCTATTCAAAAGGTTCATCATAATGCTCTGCAGATCCCCCCTGATGACTTCCTCTCTTTGAATCTGTGGAGCCTGCTTATTCATTAGCTGGTATTTTGCCATTCTAACATCACCAATTTCATTTGCCTCGATGAGTATTCCTTTTGAATTCACCATTTTCTGACTGTAAAGCTCCTCAAGGGTTCTGCTGATACTCTTACCCATGATTTCAGTCTTCTCCACGCTTGTCTCATTAAAGTCATCAAATGGCGTTGTTTCAAAGAGCCATGTTGTGGTCTGCACGTCCGCTTTGGGAATTTCCTCACGAGTGATGGTCGTGTCTTCGTCCTCATCAACCTCTTTAATGTGGTCGAGGGGATTTTTCTCAAAGAGCCAGACCGATTGTTTGACATCTCCACTGACAACCTCCTCTTTTTTAACTGTTTCAACCAGATTTTCCGAGCTCATGCTTTTTATTTTGTCAATGGACTGTGTTTCAAATCTCCATTTTGCTGTTCGTACATCACCTTTTTGTATTTCACTCACATTAACTGTTCGAACAGACTCCTGTGATAAGGCATCTGACTCAAAACGATTTTTATTCATTCGAACATCGCCTCCTTGAATATCATCCACAGTTTTGGTTAAAACCTTTTTTTCCTCAGCAATGCCATCAAGAGGTAGTGTTTCAAATTTCCATTTGGCAGAAGTGACATCGCCTTTTTGCACATCCTCTTGTGTGACGGATTTGATGATATAAACCTCATCTGTGTCCCTGATAGAGTCAAGGGGCTTGGTTTCAAACAACCATCGAGATCCAACAACATCTCCCCGCATTATCTCTTCACTTGTGACAGTGGTGACCTCATGGTAATGCCCTTCTTTGTCCTGAATGGCATAAAGCGGCTGAGTTTCAAACATCATGGTGTAGTTTCTCACATCCCCCTTCTCATCCTTATCACGGACAATTTTTTGTATGTTTGTCATTTCTGTCTCTGTCTCAGAGGATACCTCCTGAATTTTATCCAAAGAATAGGTTTCAAAAATGAAACGGCCCTTGTCAACATTCCCTCCTTGTACATCATTCACAGTGCGGCTGCTCATGGACTCGTCTTGGCTCTCATGTATAGTATCTATGGACTGGTTTTCAAAGAGCCATTTGCAGTTCACCACATTTCCCTTTTGTATGTCTTCAGACTGAACGGTTTTAAGCTTGTGCATTACTTCCTCAGACGTAGAAGTCATGATATCCGATGTTTGGTTTTCAAAAATGTACTTCATCCTTGACACATCTCCAGACTCAATGTCTATCTCAGTGACTTGCTTAAAAGAGCCCCTTTCCTCCCCTGTGAGGTTCTCAAGTTTCTCCGTTTCAAAGAGAAAACAAGCCATTCTTACATCTTTGCCGCTAATGTCCTCTTGATTCACAGTGCATGTTTTTAGAATGGTTTCTGTCTCATCGTGGATGGTGTCTAATGCTTGTGTCTCAAAAAGCCATGTGCAAGTTTTAACATCTCCCTTATGTATTTCCTCAGACTCATCTTCATTCTTTAACTCCACTCTTTCATACAGGACGTCCATTGGTTTTGTCTCAAATAGCCACTTGCAGGTTTTCACATCACCTTTCATAACATCATCAGTTTTGTTTGTCCCTACAATTTCTTCATCTTCAATGTTGCTGAAGTACTTAATAGCATCAAGAGGCTGTGTTTCAAACAACCATTTGGCAGTTTTAACGTCACCAGATTCTATTTCTTGTTTGGATATGCCCTTGATAATTTGGTATTTTCTCGTGCTTTCATCAAATTGGTCAATCGGGCGTGTTTCAAACATCCATTTGTAAGTTGTTACATCTCCTTTTACAACCTCTTCACGGCGCACTGTTTTCAGCTCATGGAAATGCCCTGAGCTATCTTGCATGGCATACAATGGAGTAGACTCAAACAGATTTTTATTTGATTGCACAGCGCCAGAGGATACACCCTCTATCAAAATCTTTTGAGATTCATCCCGTCTGCTCAAATCCGTAGTCTCAAAGATTTGCTTGTAGTTCAACACATCCACCTTATCAATTTCTTCCAGGTCTATTGTCCGAATGACTTCTTTCTTTTCCTCTCTAATCTGCTCCAAGGGTTGGCTTTCAAATCTCCACTTTTGGTGTCTCACATCACCCCTCTCCCCATTGATTGCTACTGTTTTTTGCAGTTTACCCACCTCAGCAAGCTCCTTCACTTCCTCAGTTGGCATTGTTTCAAAATAATTTCTTGCTGATCTGACATTACCTGCAATTATCTCCTCTTTTGTCAAGGGTTTAGCATTTGAATCATCTTTTAAACTATCCATTGGCTGCGTCTCAAACACCCAGCAGTTCTTACGAACATCTGCCCTGCAGCTTGTACCATCTTCCTGGGTGAGGTCTTCCTCAACATTGACAGTGCGAATAACCTCTTTCTTCTCCTCTCTTATGTGCTCCAGCGGCTGACTCTCAAAGCGCCACTTTTGGTGTCTCACATCTCCTTTTTCTTCCTCATTCATTGTTGTCTTTTTAAGTTTTCCGACCTCAGGGCCGTCCTTCCTTGCTAATTGAGGGCTGCTTTCAAAAAAGTGTCTTGCAGATCTAACATTGCCTCCAATAATTTCTTCAATTGTTTGAGGTCTGGCATTAGAATCATCTTTTAAAGAATCCATTGGCTGAGTCTCAAACACTAAACAGTGTTTACGAACATCAGCTCCAACAATCTCCTCCTTTTGCATGTTTGAGCTCTCCCATTCACTGAGAGAATTTAAGGTCTTTATCTCAAACAGCCACCTGCCCCAATCTCCCTTATTGCTGTCCTCCATGGAAAGACTACACACAAGTTTCAAAGGGGTAGAATCTCTGTTTGTCATGTCCAGGGGTTGGGTATCAAAAAGCCAGCGGGAAGCAATGGAGTTCTCCAATTCAGTTTCAATTTTGCGCACAGATTTTATCTCCAGCATCTGGCTGGACTGTCCCATTAGGATGCATTTGAACTGAGTATCAAAAGTACTCGTTACAATCTTCACTTCTCCACTAATTTCCTCCAGCACTGACCTTAGAGTGAGCAGGTGGCTTTCATCAATGGTCTCAGTGTGGCCCAAGGTTTCTAGGCATTTGTTATCAATCATGTAAATGGTAGCATTTCCATCCTCTTCAGAGAATACGATCTCTTTTGTTAGATCTTCCTCCACGTGCATTTTATTGAGACTGTCCATTGCTTGGGTTTCAAACAGCCAGGCTGCAGCACGGACATCTCCTTTGTCTAATTTGTTGAATTTGTTTTTATATTCTGTTGAGCTGGTGTTGTGTGAGCCCAGTTTGTCCATAGGGTTGGTCTCGAACATCCAAGCTGTGCGTCGCACATCTTTTCCAACTATTATTTCCTGTTGAGTTATTTTCTTGTTGTCGTCGTCCTCATCTGGAGATTCAACTTTGATGGTATCCAGTGGCTTGTTTTCAAACATCCAACGCATTGACTGCACCTCCCCTGGAAGGATCTCCTCCCATTCCATGTCATCCTGGTCTGGGCTCATACTGCCATCATCTTCATACATGTACTCTTGGCTCTCTATCTGGTTGTTCTCAATTTCTGCCTCATCACTGTAGTACTCTTTCTCAATATTCTTACGAACCTCAGGATGAATGTGCTTGTAAAGGCGTTTCAGCTCATACATATTCCTCTGCTTGAAGTAAGCCTCTCTGTTGACTGGGTATTTGGTGTAAGCTGGTTCTGGAGGCTCAGGTGAATAGTAGCACTCTGGAATATTTGGACTGTCTGATGGCATTTGTAGTAAGTCTGGTGGTGGAGGTGGCAGATAATCAGAATCCTCAGTTGGTGGGGGTGGAAAGTCCTCATACTCCATAACGGCAGCAGTGGTACTTTCAGTTGCTTCAGTGGCCGATGCTTCATACATCTCACTAGTTGCGGCCTTTTGTGTCACATTTGAGGACCACTTAGATCGATTGATGTCACGTGAAATCTTTTTGAGGGGGAAAAAAGTGATATTTATGGGTAAACAGTTATGGACCCATCAAATTACTCTTTGACAGAGTGATACATAAATTACATGTAACTTGGCACTATTTACTTTGAATACACATGCAGTGTACAAATTATATTATAGAACATAAATAATCTTATGGAGTAAAAGACCTTTCAGCTCAACATTTATGCTTTCTTATTACCATGGTGTGCTCTTTGCTATGCTGTCACACACAAATAAACCACCAACAAGTTAGGGCATTTAACAAAAATGCAAGTTAATGACACTATGAGATTACCTAAATTGAGTAATATTTCTTTTTAAAATATTGTACAATAACTCCAGCATGCACACACAGTAAGTTCAAGTGAAGTGCTGTGATTTATTACCTTGATTTGTTTGCTTGGAGCAGCTTCTTCTATGGTTCTTTCAAAGTGATCCCTCAGCTCTTTCGTAGTATACCTGGGAAACTCCTCTTCTAGAAGTGAGCACAAAAATAAATATATATATATAGTCTTAGCTTTGTTAGACATTGTATGGTGAAAAATATAAAAATACCAAAACACCATCTTACCTGTTTCATTTTTATGGTTTTCATAACTGGATGCCAAGTTATTGTCACTGTATGTTACCTATGTGTATTGAAAGCAAGACAATGGTGAAAATAAATCAGTGAATGAAAAAAGATGAATGGAAAAGCAGAGAAATTTAATGATTCAGCAAAAATCTATTTTATTTCAAGTGCTACGCATTTTTATGTTGAATGAAATCTTTTTAATCACAAAACAAACTGTCAAATACTTTACTGAAAAAGTTTAATTATGGAAATGAAAGAAACTGATTACAGTTTTATGGCTTTTACTCAATATGGCAAACAAAGCATCTGGCTCATTAGCAGAGCTTTATAGGTTCTGCCTGCAGGAGCACAATGACAGAACACCAGTGCTTACCATCGCTTCTTGGTTGAAATTCAGCTGCTGACTGCCTGGGACGACTTGCCTGGAACTGCTCGTCACTGTCACCTCCGAGTTTGACATTTCCTGTGAAGATGAAGACAGTGGTTGTCACACAGTCTGACATGTGCGTACACACCAACACTCACGTATGCGCACAAGTGACCATGCACACCACGCACAGACACGCACACACACCACTGTCTCCCTCTCACGTCACATCCCCTCATGTTCTCATAGCCACAGACCTCCGCTGAGTTTACGCCACTCAATTTGCTCCATCATCCAAAGCTTAAGCATACATAACTGAGCACCATGCAGAGAAGAGGCTTGATTAGATTGCTTACTGCAGTTTCAAATGACGCTAATTACAGACAGAGGAAAGATAACAAAGAGGGAGTATTGGTTCTACAATGTTCCAAGTTGGCCACTCATATTAACACAGAGAGAGAAGAAATTAATTTGCATTGCTTTGTTAGACTCATCCTGTACCAAGCCAGACAATTAAAGCATTACGTATTATGAGAGTGGAATGCTGAGGATTTTGTTGACATAAGTCCATTGAGACAGCGCAGTCCTGTTTAGGGCCATGCTTCACACTTGTGACAATAACAAGACAGCTGCTATCTGTAACCTCAACCTAGCATGCTTTGCTCTGGTATTGGCACAATGGGAAATGTTCTAGTAAGCATTGTTAAGTATTACAATAAAATTCAACCTAAATGTGTGCTTACTGGCTGATTGAGTAACTTAAGTTCCCCAGAGGATCAAATGCAGGCAGAAACACAGTGTTGCAGGTGGATTAGTGAATGAAAGGGTGAACGAATGCATTACAGTTCATATAAAACCGAAAGTGCCATTCATTTGAACAGAGGCATCCTTGTCTCTATCTATCATGCACTGCAGTATCAGCCTATCAAATGCATACTCATAACATTTTAATTTGTGTACCTGCACACTTCTTTGATGGAAATGGTACTGGGTTACATTGTGCGATGTTGCAGTTTCTTGGGTCTCAAATTGTTTCCTCACACTGGCAAGTCCCCCAGGCAGGGAACAGACCTCCGACTCTTCCATGACCTAATGAAGCAGGAAATATCATTAGCTGCCTCCACTTCTACATGGCCTGAAATCAAACTGATGCCTAATAGGGCTATTGTGTTGTGCCTGGTATACACTACAGGCCCCCGTCACAAAAATACAGTGCTACTAATGCCATGTGCTCCCTCTCTCTATCTCTCACACACACACACACACCCACGCACATACACAAATCCACATAACATCCTATTTACATAATACTCCTCTGCTGATTTTAAAGCATAGTTTCAAACTCAGATATGAGTGATGGAATTCTGAGATCTAACGGAAAGCCAACTTTATTTTCTGTTTTCTGTTTTCTGCCAGTCCGTATTTTTATATTCTGCCCAGTGAGAGCAGTGTCATGTTTCCCTTCTATCTGTATACAGTATGTATATGTAGAGTTGCTGGCCAAGGCCACTAACCCTTGCCCTAGCCAGATGTCATCACTTCCATTAATACTGCACGACAAAGCCAAGAACAATGGTGACAACGCTGACTCAAAGCAGCAAACCGATGCTGCGTAACACTGGACGCTCTGTGAAAGGTTAAGCCACAAAACATATGCTAGAACAGATAAACAAACCAATTAAGAGAATGTGGAATGTGGACATGCACAAGGTTGGGTTAGTTATAATTACACAAACATCCATCTCAAAATGTTTCAGAGCAAGCGGCTCTAAATAATCCACAAGTCATACAAATATTTTATTCAAGTATGAAATGTTGTTACTTCTGTCAGATCTCTCTCAAATGATGTGTTAGAATGCGTTTGAATTTTGACATCGTACTGTGTACTTCAAGATTACAAGTAAAATATTTAAATGGTTAAACTACTGACAACACACTGACACTGACAACACCCAAAATATTAAAATTTGGTCAAAAGTCAGCAAGCAACAGCAGTGGTTGCTATAGACATGCTGTAGCTGAAATGATGCATTGTCCATGCAGAAGGTATTGTGGTACCCCGCTGGAGAAGGTGTTTCCCTCTCGCTTGGAGACAGCTGCCTGGTACATGGCCATGTAATTGGTCAGTGGGATGACCTCTGAGTCCTCAGAGCGAATCCGGTTCCTCTGGTTTAAATCTTTCAGGAAGTCCTGCCCTGGTTAAACTTGCGCTGCCGGCAGCTGCAGCACAAACAGCCAAAACCCTGGTTAGTCTTTGAAATGGAAGAAAATGTTTGTGTGTCTCTGTTGTCAGTGACATATTAGGCACATCCACCTATTATATGGCTGTATAAGACTGAGTGATGTAAGCACATTTAATCAAAATATTGCTTAGAATGTCAGATTCCGTTCATATTCAATTCATGTTCAAAGCCACATATTTTGGAAGCGAAAGAAGGGACTTTTTTTCCACCAGTGTGCACTAAACAGCAATTATTCAAACTAAGGCTGTACAAAAATCCACGGGGTACTTCTAACATGGAGTTTTGGATTGATTGAATCCAATGGTCCTATGTGACATCCTTTCAATTTGGAAATATATTTACAAAGAAAACAAAACTTATTAAAACAAAACTTGGTATCCCTTTGAGGATGTGCCAGTGAACGGTGCAGGTGGTGCTTTCTTGAAGGATGCATTCAGGATCCTCTACAGGCACATTATTTAAACCAATTACACACATCCCACTGGACCTCCAGTAATACAGAAGATTTACAGGGCCTATAATAGAAAGATATCCAGGGCTAAATAATGAAACGCCAACATGAAACCTCACGTCCCAGAGTGAGGCTTGCTTTTTCATGAGGTGATGTGAGGTAAGGACGAAGATTTTGGCCATATTTGATGGACAATGTCTTGTCTGGTTTTGAACTACATCCTATGAAAGGTGCTCTATAAATAACGGTTAATATTACTATTACATCATGCATGTGCTAGAGCCATCTAAATAGAAATATATAATTAGATTAAGGTGATCACGCAGCATGAAGTAGAAGTGATTCAGATTTGCCTTGTTCCCTGAAGCATATTTAGTTTATGGCTGGAACTGTACCAACCACCACTACAGAACCAGAAAGTAAAGGGAAATATAATTACCCTATAGGATTATGTTTGTGTAGTGCTACAAAATATAGTGAAGGAGGCAATAAACTCTTCCAACAGATTTAACACCCAGAGTGCACATTAGACCATTTGCTGAGACAGCATAGTTATCTATGTCTGTGACATTAAGTATTCACACCTCAGTTCTGGTGGACTGCTGTACGAAAGCGTCAGTGCACATAAGAAGGTAAAATTTGGATTTAGTCAGTCCTGATGTTTGGAAAATAATCCTGACCTTAACAGCATAAAGCAATATTTTTGTCCCTGCTGTGAGAAGAACAATTAGCATTAAGCAAAACTGCTTCTTTATCCAGTTGAATGTAATATCACGAATGATGTCAGCAAAAAAGCTGCCAGACTGGGGATGTGAGATTATATTTCACCTCTGTAATATGATTTATGGCAGCAAAGCACAGATTTAATCACTTCATATCCTATTTCAAAGTATTAAAAATTCTATGAAGTATTGAGTCAATGAAACATGTCAAATCAGATCAAAGCACACAATAAATGATTTTTTTTTTCAATGCTTTGAATTACAGATAAAGGTAATAAGCTGTTCAAAAATGAGTTGAATAGTAGGTGTATGAATGATAAACTTTGTTCAGTGGCAACCAATTCATAGTGCTTTCTAAATATTTTGGTCAAGTGAATTTTTATAATGACCACTGGTCTTATGTTCCATACGCCTGTAAGCTGCTTTCTATTGGGATATCTCATTATTTTCCCTGGCTGCTGCTTTTGATTTGTAGCTTACCAGACTACTGAAAGGGATGATCTATTTTGGCCAAGGAAGAATGATGGGTATGTTTGTGTAAACCAATCAATCAAGCAAGATGGATGAGAAACAACCATAGCGATATTTGAAAATGTGTAAACTTTTACGTTATCAAACTTCATTGTTGAAAAATGATGCACTGTGGAAGCATGTTTTATTTGATCTTTGAGGACATATATGCTGTTAAATGTTTGGCTAGGGCTTGAAATTTGTAGCCAACAAATGTGTCAACAGTCTGGGGCTATCTCATGACATGTCAGGTTGGGTTGAGAGCTCACATAACAAGAAAGTGAAGTAAACTAGGCGCCAAGTACTTGCAAAAAATAAATCAAGCCTATTTTAAACTTTGCCATGAAGACTCGTATTTCTCTGTGAACGATGAAGAAAAGCTGGGGGGGTCAAGGCTCTCCTTTCACAGCTGAAAATCCATTTCAACAACTCTTTGGCCAGCCTGCACTGCATTGATAACCTTGTGTTTGTGCCTTTATTTCTAATTACTCTTTGGTATTCCTTATTTCATGCCTTGCTTGGTGGTATGGGAGCAGAACAATAAAACACCCAGAGATATTGGCCTTGGTACAACAAACTCAGCAGCTCGGAGCGCCTATCTGGAATTAGCTGGGAACAGAATAAATATAATCTCTCCTCAAGCAAAACTTCCAAGTTCCAGAGCTGACTCAATATTTTTTTGTCACAGATTATTTATCCACAGGCCTGACATATGATTTACATTTTGTCCCTGTTTTCTGAGTGCAAGGACACTCAGCGTGAGGACAATGCTAATATTTTTCTTAGAGTACAGCAAAGATATTCTAATCACTGCCAAACTTCAAAGAATTTCTATGAACCCTTCCATCTTTTTTTCAAGAGATCTCATAATCTGTGGTGACTGCTTTTATTATCAATCAACATATTCCATGCACATTAAATTACTGCTGAAAATGTAAAAAACAAAAAACAACAACAACAAAAAAACATAACAACATGATTACATATTTTAGAAAACTCCAATTATAAACCAGCTAAAATCCATTCGGCACAAGCAGAGCCACACACATGCTTCTCTCACCTACCAGGTAAGTGGGGTAGTGAATTATAAAAAGGTGAACTCAGTAGGTAGAATCCCACAGGATGGCCAGTGCACCCCTGGCCCGCAGGGTCTTTCCAAGCGAAAAGCAAATCCCAGTCTGTATTGGAGACCTGCTCCAGTAGTAAGTGTTTACCTCTGTCCAACAAGCAGACAGTGACAGCTGATTTTATTTTAGACCCCCCGCCCACTTGTAAAAGATGGGCCAGGGCTGCTTTTTTTAGAGTGTGAGGCCTTCGTGCCTTCCATGTCAAGTCCCCAGAAAATCCACATGGAAATACTTCCTGTGGCTCCTCTGCACTAATAAATCAGATCAGCCCAGTTTCATCATCACAGGTTATCAGGGTTCAGTGTAAACTCTGCCACTAGCCGCTGATACCACCTGCCATGATATGCTAAATCATACACATCCACATCGTAACAAAT
This sequence comes from Neoniphon sammara, assembly GCA_900302535.1. Lineage (NCBI taxonomy): Eukaryota > Metazoa > Chordata > Actinopteri > Holocentriformes > Holocentridae > Neoniphon > Neoniphon sammara. The sequence goes on along the minus strand of OMKZ01018592.1, from coordinate 8,026 downwards.
GCCTTAAGAATTTCTCATTCAGCCCAGCTAAAATCCCCTATAGGCTGTGTAAAGTGGATGACAGGGAGGTGCAAATTTGAGTGACAGTAAGTGCTAGTGAAACATGTCAGCCATGTGATATGTTTTGCGGCGAGTTTGAAATGGGGCCAGTGATGTAATGCCATTTGGTAAGGAGGAAGGCTGCGGGGGCTGTATACATGACAAGGGACACCTTGAAGTGAGGAGTGCTAGCTCGCTTGTTCAGCTTGGCCCAGTTGGAGGCCATGGCGCCAGCCTGACTCTGGTATCTCCTGGAAGCTGGGCCAATGTTTGGAGACCAGACATGTCTGCACCGTGTGTAACTCATACCTGCCTTTCAATAGGTCACCTGTCTTAAAGAGACACTGTCAGATTCCTGCTTCAATGCACACAGAGGACTAACATAACGAAGGATCCCGTTCAGCAGAAGCTCCAGGATAATTCCTCATAGATAGAAAAAGTAGATTAATATGATATGGGCATTTACTCTGGAGAATGTTTAAATAGCTGGCATACTCTCAAGGAAGGTCGCTGGGGGTTTTCCATTAAATCTGAACCAAGGTTATTATAGTTAACAAAAACAAACAAAATTACGAAAACTGGAATTGAAAAAACATTTTCGTTAACTGAAATAAACAAAAATGATTTTTGATTTAAATGAAGTTTATGAAAAAAAATATAACTAACTGAAATTGTAATGTGTGTTTACAAAACTAACAAAAACTAACTAGGATTATAAAGAAATTGTCCTTCGTTTTCGTCTTTGTCAGTTTATTTCACATGAAATATATTTATTTAGCTCTGATGGTTTTACGCCAGCTGTCAGCACCGTACGGCGCCCTATGGTTCGTGACGTCACGTCTTGACAATGTGCCCAGCTGGTTGGCATAATGGTGACAGCGAGAGTCAGGAGAAAGCGGCAGAGTCCAATTTGGGACTTCTTTGACTATGACCGTGTCACAGATAGAAGTAAGTGCCTTGTAGTGGAAGCTGGTGATAAAATATGGGGAACAGTTCTCAAGGGGAAAAACCCCAAGAATCTGAAAGTCCATTTGAAAAGCCTGCACAAAAAGGCTAACTGAGAGTACCTTGACAAGGTAACCTGCCCTCCTCCCCCAAAACAGACGCTCCATCAAAGAAGGAACACGAGACAAACGTATCCTTAATGGACTGCTTCAACTGGTTATTCATCCGTCCTAACTGAATACATTTTTTAAAATGATATCTTTCGTTGAGTTTTATTCTATAATACTTATTCTGACCTTTTTGAATCTCACACCTGACAAATACCTCATATTAGAAAAAAACTAAAACTAACACTAAAACTAATAAAAACTAAACTAGAACTAAGCATTTTCAAAAAATGAATACTAATAAAAACTAGCAAATGCACTCTGGAAATTAATTAAAACTAACTAAATTTGGAGGGAAAAAATCAAAATGAAATAAAAATTAAAACTAATGAAAAATCCAAAACTATTATAACCTTGATTTGAACAAGAGCAAGAACGGATTATGAAGGAATTTGAACTTTTTTGTCAGAAGTTTTGAGGTCTCATGCTCTTTTCATGGCCCCGCTGCTTTATTCAGCTTGAAGTCAGCCCTCTGTGAGCCATAACAGGGTTAAGTCATGCAAAGAGGGCAAAAGGCAGACATTTAATACACACACACACACACACATGCACACATGCCTGTACACAAGTGCCAAACACACACACACACACACATTCACACAGTCAGATAGGGGAGCGCTGACGGCACAGGAGATATGAGGTGTCTGCCATCAGACATGTAGAGTCTTTTACATATCAGCGGACGCATGCCAAGCGTACCAAGAAGGAGAAAAGACCCAAGCCCAAGAGGAATATTGTGCCAAGGGTTTTATTGACAGCATCTTTCCACCCTGCTTTGGCTGCAGAGGACAACGGCTTTGCTCTATTCCATATGCCCCCAGACACAATGTCACACTGAATTAGTACTTCTATAATGGCAGTTTTACTATGCTCTAGCAGGGCCCGAGGTCGTATATTCAGTGTAATAATGTGGACTGCAGTTGCCAAGTGAAGGTTTATTAGGTATCATAAGTGTAAGTTTACTTGACAATCAGGAAGAGGGAGCAAACTTGTCATTTGCAGCGCTGATGATAAGCCTCAGGGTTTTGTCCAGGGCTGTGAAAAAGATACATTTCCTTTCTGTGTATTTGTATTACACTCTTATCCAGAATGATTTACACTGTATACTGCATAGTTTATACATGGAGAAAGGAGTTTTAGCCTTGAAGTTCTCTCAGTAGCTTCTGCAGACATGCCTTTGAGCAAGGCACTGAATCCCCACACAGCTCAGTGTCTAGCAACAAGTCCTTCCTAGTACTGGAGAGCCCTAAAGAGTGACTATGTGTAAGCTTCTTTCTTTAGCATAGACTTGTCCAGGCTGTTGCTGTAAATATCAGTGAGGTCTTTGTCACATAAATGAGATTTTTTAAAAATGAAAACCAAGAAGCTAAGACGACATGCCTTTATACTATTTAGAGTGTACTGTGAACATACTAGAGAGTATAGCATAGCAAAACTTTCAGTAGATTTCTGAGGAAACAAAGGAGATGTCACATATCCAAATGCTGACAGACATTTTTACTCAACATGTTTTGGTGGAGTGGAAAATGTGTGATGTTCATGTCAAAACACGATGGATCACATACTCTGTCTATCCCACAATTTAATTTTGTTCTCATGCAGGTTTTATTGTGTGCCGTCAAAAGATTGCAGTGAAATAAATTCCAAACACTGATAGCTTTCATCTACAATATCAGAATATCAGAGTGTAATTTTAGCACAAATATCTGCAATGACTGCATGGTTGTAATTAATAGCTTTCTAAATTATGAATGCAAGAAAATTTACATCAAGCAGAATTTTCCACTGCAATAGTTTATTATGAGTGCAAATTAGATTCTCTGGGCAAAAACACATTTATTTGTTTAATGTATGCCAGCAAATACTCATTGTTATAGATTGAACGCTAGCATTCACCCTGCATCAATTACAATGGAAGTGTTCACCTCTACAGCTCTTCAAGTACTTTAATCATCTTTGAATCATGCAGAATTTTGCTGCTAATTAACAGCATCAGTAACATGAAATGTACTACCACAGCATTGCTCATGTAAACCCACAGTAACAGTGAGTTGT
>OMKZ01018591.1:6985-29583 GCA_900302535.1 Neoniphon sammara | reverse complement strand
TAATGTATAGTATATTAGTGCTTAGAAACTAAGAGATCATATAAAATATAAAAAGAGTTGTAGTTATACATTCAGTATCCATTATTTTAACAACTAGCACAACTGCTGGGAGTTCTAGTACCTGTCTGTCTAGAAGTACAACAACATGTACTTTCAACACACACACACACACACACACACACACACACGCACACACACAATGAGAGCATCGCAGTGAATAGACAGGACACCAATCACATTAATTGGCTCCTTGGGGAAATATAAAACCCAAGGAGTAGGTCTGCAAAGTCCAAGAAATTCAAAGTCTATATAAGGAAATGCATCACAAATTGAGCACTGTCAGTCTAGAATGAACAGCATTTTATATATGCAGCACACTTGTTATGCTGCGTCTCTGTGAGTTGTACATCTCATGTTAAAATAAAATTATATTAGATTTCAATGTAATTACAAATGTTAGGAGAGAGAGATGATGCAGCTGATTAGACCTCTGATTGGTAATGTAGCATGATTAGGCAGTTTGCACTTTCCTACCAGGCTACGAAGTTTAATCCAGCAACCATTAAGGATGACAGATGCTCCTTGCATAGGCAGTTTCTTTCACGTTTAACAAATTTTGTTGCAGTAGCACCTCCAGACAAATGAGAATGCCTTTCATCAAACAGAACAAAAAAACCTTAAAAGTAAGGAGGTGCCAAAAGTCTCATCATGATGATCAATACATCATTCTCTTTCCACTGAATGTTAAGTACCCACACTCCTATATCTGTGCTGTGGTACTTGAAGAGCACTGAGAAACTAAGTCTTTTCAGACACTGCTGCATCTACAAACATCTACTGCAAACATCAAAGGTTATATGTGGTGTTTTCTTGCACAGCCAGCATACAACAGCGTGAGTCCTTTACACTTTGCTTCATTGTACTTCTATTCTGCACAGCATGTAGCTGATGGCGCTCAAGCTATAAAATGCCTCTGCCTGTGCACAGTAAAATGTTTAATACCTCTAAATATTCAGAACTGTTTTAAAGATAAAAGATAAAGACATCTTGCCACTCAATGGCAACTCAAAACAAAGCTGTTTAATGTCTTTACCATTGGCATGCTCAGTGAGGGAGCCGAGGGTGGGATTGTGCACTTGTTTATGCTTGGTGCACCCGGTTGCCCCTCTCAGACTGAACAAACATTTCTGAAGGGAAGCACAATCATCTGAAGTGAAAGCCAAGAGGACGAGAGGAGCAATCAAATGATCAGTCCAAGGGACACATCTATGCTTTAATTTTGTCTGAAGGTCATTCATCACTCTTCCCTCACAGTGTGAGCAACCACTGATGTCAACCAATGTGCCTTCAATGTTGGCAGCTGTTTATAAATAGACAGCATGTGAGCAGTGACTGGTATTGCAGTACTGTTAACTTATTTTATTTAGTGCAGGTGCATGATGAAATCCTACCCTTTTTCATTTCTTTTCATTTCATCATTTCATTCAATATATGATATTTTGCTGTGTGAACTTTGCTACCAAGCCTAATAATATTTGGCTGCTAATAATGTTTTTCATATATTGTGAAGCTGAAAAGTATTTGTTTCTATTTGTCAAAAAACTTTTTCCCTTCTACAAATCAAAATTCAATTAATTTATAGCAAACTTTCCCAAAAACCTAGATGCCCAAATAAATTTCACTGGGGAAAAATATATAAATCTCACAAGGACCACTAGCATTTTTGGATAAGTGAGTCTCTTCAGATTTTCACCTCAGCCCTAGAGAGAGACTGACAATGCCCCCCGCTTTAAGCCAACGTGTATAACAATGTGCATACCCCATTTAACAAAATTTCAGTGGGTTCTGTGTTTTCAGCTCCATGTTGCTCAGCCCTCTGCATGAATGGCTCCCACTGATGGGTTCTCGAGGGCCTCTAGCTCCAAGGAAAATGGATATCTGACAGCATTAGTTTGCCTGCTGTTTGTGATGGAAAGGACATAGGTCACCCAGAGGGGATCACAGATAGAAAATAGTTTTGTTCAGTGGTCTTCAAATTGGTCCCCAAGTATGAAGTAAAAAAAAACAAAAAAAACAAAGCTACTAAATGCATAGGCAGTCAGTTGATATATTTTAGTCTGTTTTACTCTGAATAGACAGTCCTTGCAAAATGCCATTTTCATCATGCCAAATGACAAAAATAAGCAAAACCAATAAATAAATCAAACCCAAAAGGAAACATACTGTATAAATAGTAGTCATGTGATTGCTATTTTAAGTGGTGCAGTTTTTGACCACAGAAGAAATCCTTATCCGGTATAACAAAGTTCCATTATGGCAGCTGATATAATTTCTTCCTTTTGTAATGAAGAGTAATGCCACAGAAGTGGTTGCTGGCAATGTTCCGTTTCCTTCTACAACAGCCTCTTCACTCCACTGAAATTCACTGTGCGGCTGCTGCAACAGAGGGCTTTAATCTTACAAAATAGCCTAGATCATTCACATCTGCGCGGGAAATGTTAATCCCAACATCTGTTTTACCAGTGGAGTTCTGTGTCGGTGCCTCTCTAAAGATGGATTGACAGGAAACAAAACTAGAATTACCATTAACAATTAATGGGACAACATTTAATTTCAGTTAACACCTCTGTCCAACCCAACAAGGTGTTACTGCAGCAAGAAGATGAGGCTTAATGAACACTTGTGAATGAGGTTTGGTGGATTGGGGGTTGGGAGTAGGAGGTGGGGAAGGATAGTAAACAGAAGTAAACCTAAAATATCATCAATAGCTCACCGGAGCTTCTAGAAGGAAGAGGAAGGATTCACAAAGCAAGCTGTACTATTTGAAAAGGTAGCTACACTAAAGACCCATTAGATATGCGTCAGATATGCATCATGAAGGGCATGTTGTAAATAATGGGATGACTTAATGATTTGCTACTTGCAATCTACCTTGTTTGTTGAATTGAAAGGATCAAAGGTTAGTTTTGCAGGGAAATAATTAAGTATAACGTTGTTTGCTGTCTATTGACTTGCAGACTGTGCGAGCTGTCAGGATAAAGCTAATGCATCTTTACATCTCAACTTAAGAGCTTTTAAGCATTCCTGTCAAGATGCCTCAGCCAAAGGAGGCATTTCATTTACCTAGTAAATTGTTCCAAATTGTCCGTGCAATGTCCATTTACAGGCCTGAATAGAATTTCTTGATTTTTAATCAGCAATGCTGGGGAAATCTACAGATTGTCAGTGAGAAAACGGAGATAGGGCATTGTTACCATAGAAACTGCTTCCAAACTTGGAGCAAACATACTAACATCTACTTATAAAAATGTGCCAGTATTCACACCATTAGCAGGCCACAGTGTACCATAACACTTATATTGGAGAGCATCTCTGCATACTTGACTTAATGCTTCATTGACACTACCAGACGGCTTCAGTGTGATGCAAATAATTCAGAGTCTGGTTTTCATGCAGTCGCTTGAATGGAAGTTTTGAATAGGCCTTGCTAAGTATATTCTTATGCACTGGTCTGTACAAAGACTTGCACACAAGCAATTAATGAGGACTTGTTCATTGTTGAGTTAATTGCCTTACAGTGTTGTAGAAAAACTCAGTGGTATCAAATATGCATGTTGCACATTACAAATACATTAAAAGGGAACACACTAACACGTGAGTTCCTTTGTAAATTATTCCAGTCATCTGTTTTTGATGTGTGAGAGAGTGGACAAACTAGTTCTTTGAGGGGGGAAAAAGGACCCTTTGCTAAGATGATTGATTGGAAAGCAATAAAGCTAGGCAGAACACTGGGCTTTCAAGGCAATAACTTAACTGAGCTACATCAACTGAAAGAAATCGCTATATTGGAGGTGCCCACGGCAATGGAGTCAGTGTTTTGTTGTGCCAAGATTTGAGAGTGCTGTAACCAAATACAGCACATCATGATTCAGATCAGATGCAAGACCTTTCTTGGCAGCTTACTTGTGCTTAAAGTTGCACATCAGAAACATATCAATATTTACCTGGATACCTGCCATATTGAGAGTGATGTCATTAAAGAGAACCCAGGTGAATGAAGTCTTCTGAATACAATTTATTTCTCCTAACAGCTTATGAAAGAACAAATGTCCTGGTAGCAAGCACACTCTTGCAAACACACCGCTTTAATGATTTTATCTAGGCCGACAGCTGGCAAGAAGAGTGGTCCTTCTCCAGCTGCAGCGCATCAATCTGACGCTCCACCTGTTGTCTCTTCACTCACACGCCCTCCATTGCTCATTAAGCAGTGCTGCCTTTCAGGGCGAATCAGCTCAGGCTGGTGATCACCCACTGTGAGACCAGAGCACCGAAAGAGAAGGGATCTGGGGTGCCAGATTGTCAGGCCTGTGAGGTGTTATTCCTGAAATAAATATGGAGATTATGTGTAAATCCTGCGTGCCAATTATGCTTTTCCACTTCTTTAGTAAGACCTCCTGGGTTCCTGTGCAGTGCCATGGAGGATGAACAAAATGCCCACTTCAGGGTTTCTTGTGATTTGGAGAAGATATGTAATCTACAATAAGGAGGAATTGGAGAGAGGCTTGAGGCAAGGTTCCCTTTCAGAATTGTCTGGTCCATACAAAACAGAAAGGGTACTGTGGTACTGAAACCACAATAATCATGCTCAAAGGGACAAAGTGTGCTTTTTATGTCAAGGCAGGCTGTGCCCTCTCTACTGGCTATATGTGATGCCCAGTGCACACACTTATTTTCTCAGTTCATATGTATCTCACTTCACCAACAAGGCGCCCTTCCCATTGTGCCTTGATAAGCCAAAGTATTTCTGTATTTTATGCAGCTTTTTTTCCCAGAATGATCCCAAGTATTGAGTTTGTGTCTGCTGGTGTTCATGGAGCACGTGGAGAAAAAATTGTCTGGTCTTGCTGGATGACCTGGTAAAGCCTTTTACTGCACACTGGGACATTGCATATTGAAAGGATTTTACCACATATTGGGATGTTGCACACTCAAAAGTGTGTCATGTATTTATACCATTTTGGCTCATAGTGAATCCACTATGTCTAGCTCTTGTGTTATTTAAAGTTTGAAAGTGGACCTTCACAAGTCGACTCTTCAAAAGAACGGGCTCAGGTTTGCTTTTTAAGGGTGCACCCCACAGCTCCCGTTCCTCCACATTCACCAAATGCACAGAAGCGGTCCAAAGCAGTAGACTATTTGTGTGGCTTCATCCTGGCAGGAGAGTCCTGAGAAACAGCAACAACATATGTCAGTGCTGTTAGTTGCAATCTCTTGGCGAAAAACGGACTTGCTGCAACCCAGAGGCTCTCGTTCCTCCGCACAGAGTCTGACTCAGTAGTTAGTTGTGCTTAACAGTCCCTTCAGACTACAACAGCTTTCAGCAAATTCCTTTATGCCTCTCTATTTAAGGGATAATTCTGGTTAATTCCGGCTTTTTCTTTGGCCCTATATGTGTATACTGGAAAACAGTGCTCTCTGTGAACTGGATGTACATAATGCTCTACAGTGAACTAAGAGATGAAATCTTAAACACAATCAATGAACGTGATGGCAAAAACTAAGAAAATAAGGCCCAGATTGGAAATCCCCTGAACTGTCTTTTTTTTCAACAACACAGTGCTTCTATAATTCATGAAATATGCAAATGAATGTTGGCTTTGGTAATTCCTACTCCTGACAGATATAACACAATTGTCATTCAACCCATGCTCAGGTCAGAGAGCCTTTACACGTGCTGTTCTCTACACCTGGTGTAAAGTTGGTCTTCCCCTGAAAAAAAAATGTTTTGCCTCCGCACTTAATGTTTCTAGCAGCAGCAATTGCAGTTTGTTTGGAATAAACTGACAGTCCAGTGGCTCAAAGGTTAGCACTTGGGTTGATTCTTGGCTCTCTTCTCTGCATGTTTTTTTCTGGATTTCCTCCCACAGTCCAAAGATATGCAGGTCAGGTGAATCGGAGACTCTAAATCGCCCATAGGTGTGAATGTGATTGTTTGTCTACAGTATCTGTGTTATCCCTGTGAGGGACTCGTTACCTGTCCATATTGCTTCCGTGCCTTCCATCCAGTGCAAACTAGTATAGGATAGGCCTACATAGTAATGACCAAGTACACCATAGGCAACACATGCACAGTAGCACATATGGACAGGTGAGGAAAAACATGTCTTTTCCTTCTTTTCTTGGCATATAAACTTGGAACTTGAACCTCCTGTCAGACATTTGATGCACCACCAGCAGGCACCTCATGGGCTTAACTTAATACCTTTGTCATGTTTTACTGTCTGAATGTGACAGCTGTAAATATAATTTCCTGTGAAAGAAGAAAAATGCTAGTCAGCCCTTCTGACAACCTTAAAGTGCTCAGTGAAGGGCTCTATGAGTTATAGGAAAAAGCACAAGTACCAAAAACTACAGTTTGTATGTTTCATAGGAGGCCAGGGCCTCCCTCGAGGGGCGAAGCGCATATTAGCCTTGCAGTGTAATTGTTTAGACTTCAATACTGAATCTGCCGCAGGCACAGTCCCTCTTGCTGTGCTGTGCCTATAGTCCCTCTACTCTCCGGGGAAGTTTTCAGAGGCACCTCTTTTTTTGTATCTTTATTTTTTTCATTTATAAATCAGTTTGTTAAGTTAGTTTGAATCTAAATGTGATTTTAGATCTGCTTTGTCATGGTATAATATTGATTATAATGGTGATTAACTTATTACCATATAGCAAAACTATGTTATCATCACTCTGTAAACCAGTGGTCTAGACCAGTCACTCTCAATCCTGGTCCTCAGGACCCTGAGTACTTCTGGTTTTCCATCCTACTGCCTGTTTAATCACATTCACCTGGTATTTTAGGTGTAACTCAGTACCTGATTACATGGCTAAAATGAAAACCAGCAGTACTCAGAGTCCCGAGGATCAGGATTGAGAACCACTGATCTAGACTGTGCCATAAGTTTGGTAGATGAATGGTCCTTGCAATGATCAATATATTTTGCCAGCATCAAATGTTTATATGTATTTGATTGCTTCATTTCAGAAATAAAGACAAACATATTCCTGGAAACATAGCTGGTGAGACTGACCTCAAATATAGCACGAGATGCAAAATTAGGTTTACTATTATTACATTAATGATGGCATAGAAGAGGCTGAATTTCCAATTAATTTTCTTTGATAGTCCTATAAGATACAGAGCTGATTAAAAAGTATAATCCCTTTTGACCACCGTATAAATACACATCAGAGGGAGTGGATATATCCATGAGGGAGAGTGCATACGGTATTTAATGTTGGGCTCTGCACCCAGTTATTTTAAAGGTTTAGGCTTGACTACTGTATCCTTTACTGTCTAATCTGATTTCCACAGCTAAATGTCTATGCCCAGTGCTGCGTGCCTATGTCTCTGTACTTTTAATTAAAGATGTAAGGTCTTTCACTTTTCATAATTCTTGCTGTTTAAGGACTTCCAGTATTCCTGGGTGGCTGCTCTGAGCCAACATTACTGTAGATCTAGGCACATCTAGACAGATCTCTATATCTGTATGGTCGGCCTCGGTCTTGTCTGGATTAAAGAGACCTTGACTCCAGCCTACTATTTAGAGAACAGACTTCTCAAGTACAGTACATATACTGTAAGCCTCCGTAATCAGAAAATGAAATATTAACATCTACAGTAGTATGAAATCAAGGTAAAGGGAAAAAAAATTGTTTGCACCAAAATAAAATTAGATTTGGATCTTCAGATCACTCCCACTTGTTATTACTGTTCTCCTGGATTACTCCTCCTCTAAAATACTTTTGCACAAAATGTGTATACATCAAGTGGCACATACTGACAGTTCATACTGTGGAAAAATTTTTTACTTTTGCCATAGTTGTCTTACTGTTCAGTGGCATTAAATGGCATTAAGTATGCTTAGACTTATATGCAATTTTGTGCACTGTTTTGATCTTTATTCTTTGAAAAGGCTCACTCTGGTCTTGAACTTGAAATTGTCTCAATACCCTTCAGTCTTGGCCTTGACTTTGCAATCATCTATGAGAGATGCAATATACATTTATTACTCCTGGCAAACCTATTTTTTCCACATTAATTGCAACTCTATTTTAAACCTTTTTGACAGAAATGAGCAAAGGAATATGGTGCAATTCATACATGTTTTATTGAAACAGTGTTCAAAGAGCACTGTGCAGTTTCTAACACACAAAGAGCACAGGATGTTTCAGCACTTTCGTTAAAAATGAAATACAGCCTGTACTAGGTATGTCGTTCACTAGTTGCCAGGGTACATCAAAGCTTTGTAAGTTTTTGCCTCTGAATACATCAGTAAGTAAAAGCAGCAAATTTCATAGATTTGGGTGGCTCTCTCCCAGGCATTGTTGGCTATTGTCCCTCCAGCTAGGATTCAAGCCAAGGCTTGTCTGTATTTATTAATATGAAATTGTACTCTGCCTAATGTGGAACAAGGGATGCTGTCTCTGTTGTGTTTAGCTGGTTTCATTGGGGTTGGCCCACCAGGGTTACTTTCAAAATACAATCTGTTCACAGTGTTTGTGAAATTAAAATGCTGTCTTAGCTATTTACTTACCTGTCTATTTTCTTAATGTATTAATTTAATTACCAGCAATCACTTAAAATTGAAAGTAATCACTCATTGATTTCTGGTTACTCTTTATATTACATCCAGTACCATGGATTGTTCTGTAAGGCAAGGCATGGCAACGCAAATGTATTTACGACCTGAGATGTCTAGTGGTTTCATATCGGAAAAGCAATTCAGTGGTGCATTTTGGATCTGAAACACTGAGTGACTTTATGACAAGCAGCAGTATTTTAAAATCAATTCTATGGCCGCCTGGAGGCTGGTGAAACGGTGTCATGTGTTCATCTTTCGTGGTCTTTGTTAGATCTGCAGGTGTCTGAAAGCTTTTTTGGGGAGACCTGAAAAAAGATCAGTATAGTAGTCTAACGTTCTGAAATGAAGGCATGGATAAGTTTTTCTAAGTCTTGTTTTGAGTTCCCCAGTTCTTGGTATATGTTTAAGATGATGGTTTTTGTTATTGATTTGATGAGGCAATTAAAATTGAGATCTGAATCCACAATTACACCAAGACTTCTGGCTTGGTTTTTAGATTTCAGAGAGAGGGAGTGAAGGTGAGCACTAACTCTCAGCCTTTCATCCTGGGCATCAAAGGTAATTATGTCAGTTTTGTATTTATGTAGTTGAAGCAAACTCTGCCATATGCAGCCCTTGCTTTGCATATTGCACTGACACAGAGTGCTATGAGATCATAGTCACTATGGGTAAGAGCTATATAAATTTGAGAGTCGTCTGCATAATTGGAGGTTGTCAAAGTAATCATTTGAGGTTAAAAAGTTGCCAAGTTGTTCAAAGACAACATTTTCACTGATTTCACTTGTAAAGGGTTGATGTAATGTAGCTCTGTAGTTAATATTTACAGAAGTGTCGAGGCACCACTTTAAAAAGCTTTAAGAGGCTTAATAAATGCAGTTTTCAAAGCCTCTGGAAAATTGCCTGAAAGGAAACAACTGTTTGCTATTTGCAGTAAATCTGTCGCAAAGCAATTAAAAACACTTTTAAAGACGCTCGTAGACAGATCATCCAGGCAGCAGGTGGACAGCTTAAGCTATCGCACAGTTTCCTCAAGAGTTTTGTCGACAGTGGCATTAAACTGTGTCATGTTTGCCAAATGACTTCTAATATGAATGTAGTGCTGTCATCATTTTTTTGTTTGACATGGACGTACTGATGGCTTGTCTAATGCTTTGGATTTTATCACTGAAAAAGAAAGCAAATCCATTGTATTTATTGTTGGGAGGGAGTTCAGGGCCTATTGGTGCTGGGAGGTTTGTCAACCTATCAAGAGTAGCACATTAAGTGTGTGCATTATTAAATTTTTTATAAATGTTAGAAGATTTTCAAACATTTCTCAGTGCTAAATTTTAAATATAAAATCCCTCTTTATAAATGTCATTTAAATATGTAGTGTTTTTATCTGTATACTATGCTTGAGAATTCAACTTAGGAAAAGCAATTTATCACTCATGAAGCGCCAAAATGTGTTTTTCCCAGTGCTTCAATGTCAATAATGTAACACAGAGGAAGAGAGAGAAACCCTTAATAGACAGTAGATAGCTTGAACAAACAATCTTCTTAAATCTCACAGGCACAGAAGCCTTAAGAAAAACTAATAAGTTAAAGAGGACAAAAGAGGTCAGCTGGCCATTGGTGGTTAAAAAGTTATAACACCAACTAAACCCTGACTTACAAACAGCTGACTTACTCAACTTCATGGGCCTGTTTGTGCAGTAGAGAAAAGATTAGAGTGGGTAGTTACACACACCTTTCAGTTACTCTGCTGGTATAAAAAGTGCAGGTATTAGGTCTTATTTTCATAATTTTAACTCATGACTATTCATAACACGCAGTAGTTGAAAGCAGCTGAAATCCCACAGAAACTAATTGTAATGAGATTATAAACTTTTTGTGAAAGTACGCTGAGCTCATTGCTACCCCTATTTTCTCATAATCTGATTATATACTCAAAGTATTACATTTACTATCAAACACAATCCATCTACTTAAAATTGTAAATGGTAGCATCTGTAGCATATTTTCACTGTCCCCAGTCACTACTGCATTACTTTCTTGTAGCGCCTGCGAAATGATGAGTTAAATAAACAATCTCCAATTTGCAGGCATTTATAAGTTAACATTTTTCTTTCTTTCCTTCTCTCTTTCCTTCTTTCTTTTCTTTCCTTCTTTCTTTCTTTCTTTCCTTCTTTCTTTCTTGTGAGCCAAAAGGGTGTCAAATTAGCCACCTAATCTTTTTCTAGGGATGTCAGTGCCTTTTCTGATACACTCAAAAGTATACAATGATCTGGAAAGTAGCACCACACACACTAATGAACTGGTTGCCAAGTGAAATATGTACAGTATATATAAGCTGGCTCCAGCAGGTTGTTGTTTGGAAATACTGATATTGGCTTGAATATTCAAATTAAAAAATGACATCAAAATATACTTTTTATTCTTTTTTTAATATATATTTTGTGCAAATGTAAGCTTTTAAACCTTTTTTCTTTTTTTTTTTACTATAGAGCCTGCTGTTGGCTCTGCAGATTAATGCATGTCAAACATTTCCTCAGAAAAGGTAAATTTACTCTCTCTGTAAAATGTAGTCAATGAAAAACCTTTGAAGAAATATTGAACACATACCAAAAAGTTGCAAGAAGCAGCTGGTCAAACAGGAGATTTGAGGCAATGGCTTCATCCTTGAATATATACAAGACAGATAAACTGAAAATCAGATACTAAAAAAAAATTATTTCAGAAACGGTCCACTCCATATCCAAGTCCACTATTGATGCTATTGAGCGACCATCGTGCTCCACATCCATTTTGCAAAAGCCAGTGCACATGTGGACCAAAATTCATGATAAAAGTGATTTATAGATCAAACAAATAAGTATAATTTTACAGTACTATTGCCTGTCCTTGTATTTTTGCTGTCTTATTTTTAAATTTGGCCAGCATGTGCTAGAAACAGTGTTGCCATATTACTATTTCACAGAGAATGACAATGCATGGACTATTGAACAGGGTATCAGGTTCATTGTATCTTGTCATTATTCTTTGCCAAGTTGAAGCTTAAAAGTTTGCAATTGTTACATAATGAATAAAGCCAACCAGACCCAGCCAGAGATAGCTTTTTTTTTTCTTTTTTTTTTTGGTTCAAAATGTAATGACAGAGTTTATTACTCTCTTTATATTGCGGCAAAAAGAGATCATTGTGTTCTTGGAGATGCAGGAGGTTGTTTTTTGTTGCTGTCATTGTATAATACCTCTTGAGAATGAAAACACAAGTATCTGTGGGCTTGACATTCAGAAAGTATGGAATCAAAGAAAGGCTTGCAGTGTTTTGCTAGAGTTGGATGTTGATGGATGATGATTTTTTTATAAACAGGAACAAATTATAGCATGCCTTAATGTTTATTTTTTCATGACTCTGGGAATTCATGCACATACTGAAACAATGCAGTATATTTTATGCGTGACTCAGAATCTCAGGTCAGCTTTTGAGTGAAAGCTTTTTTTTATTTATTTATTTACCCTGGATCACATTCAAAACAATGCATTGGTCTGTGTCTGTCTTTGTGATATTATTCAATTTATGTTCAAGAATTCTGGTGTCTGCACAGGAGACACCAGTGATTTATATGGATTTTCAAGCTCCCTCGGCAAGTTCACATTCACAAAAATCATGTCTGCACTGATTTTTTTTTTTTTTTGTGCATGGATTTTTGTGAACTGGCAGCAGTGTTGTTTTAGCAATAGACAAGTATGAGAAAACAGGCTCTTGTGGAATTACATAACAAGTCCTCTCACAAAACTGGAGAGATGCCAATGGCAGCTTTAAGAGAGCAGCTAGACTGGGCTTCTCTTCTCTATCTCTCTCTTCTCTTTTTAATGTGCTCTGGATACACAGCCATGAGCCATCACATTTCCCTGGTAGCCTACATACAGTATGCTCCTTTCTTATCCTCAGTGTGTGACCTCTATAAATTGTAATGATTTTACCCCAAACAACAGCATTTCTTTTAAATGGGAGAAGGGGCAGCGCATTCACCCTCAAGAGCTTTTACTTATTCAGTGAGAGAGAATAGGAGGAGAGAAAGTTCAATGGGTCAGTGGGAGTTTCAGAGGACCAAGCCACCATCTGGGCACAAGACCCCATGCGTTTCTTTGCTGTTCCAATGCAAGTCTAGCTTCGCTTTATAGATCCTGTATTATTACTTTGATGATTAAATCATAAGTAACTCCTGGGGTTCTGTAGCAACAAAATGCATTTTTGTGTATTAACTGACATGTACTGTACTGTGTTTTGTATTGAACTTTATCAACAGATGACATGGTACAATAAGGACTGACAAGATCTGACAAAAGACAAAATATTGACATCATTTCACATGAAAATGACAGTCTGAGGTCAGCTGAGGAATCTGTTGAGTCACTGAAAATATCGTCAGTCGACTATTAGACAAATGACTGAATTTCAAAGTTTACTTCTCTGTCTCGTCTGGCATCATTAACGCCCTGCTGATTTGATTATTAGCTCCTCTAAAACGCTGGCTTTTCTGGCCATGCATTAGATCTGCCAAGTACTCTGATTGCATGGAGTGCTGGAACCGAGGCAACACAAATGTCCTGCCACTCCTGCAAGCTGTAAGCTCTCCCATACACTCCTCTGAATTACCTGTCGGCATCGATTACGGGGAGTCAGCGTGGATGGGATCTTGGATTTTCTCTCCTTCAGAATTAAGATAAGCTCCTGCCTGGGTGTTTGAGATGCCCCTTGCTGACCCACCTGTTGAGTGTGATGTGAGATGTGTGTTTGGTTGCTGTAGCCATATTATCCTGATGCCAAACACCCGTACACTCACACAGGGCTGGCAGCGTGCACTGTGCTCATCTGTTCATTTCTCCCCATCGCCTCCCATTCCTCATCTCTCCTCTCACCTTTGCTTTTAAGGGCTTGTTTTTCTACCTTCTTTTCCCTGTCTGTTTTCATTCAATCTCATCTCTCTCTCACCACACCTCACTGACAGGGAATTCTAAAGAGAATGTTTTATTTCTGCTGTCATCCATGCAGAAATAAAATTTTAAAATGACACACATTAAATATTTTCTTTATTTATTGTATACATTTGGAAATATCTAAATAGACCACTTTTCCTAGCATTTAAGTGTGCAATCCTATTATTCATGCCTCTGCAAATATATCATAGTCACTGGAATTCAGTGTTAAAGCTGCTTTATGTAAAAATACACCTGTCTTAACAGTGTAAATCACAAACTGGAGCTGCAACTGATTACAGTCTCCCTTACTGAGATGCTGTGGATTGATCCTAATTTCTTAAATTAATTTCCCTTGTTGATTAGTGTCATTGGCAGGAAATAGTCTTGGTGTAGAGGTACTGACAAATTGAAACTTATATGAGTGAAATACTAAAACTTTTTCAAAACAGAAACAAGGAACAAGCAGTGCAAAGAAAGATGGATTCACCACTGACAATGAATCTGTAATGAAGAAAAAGTCACATATGCCAGAGCTGTGTGCATGAGCATTAATATATAGAGACAACTGTAAGGCCTGCAGCTCAATTTGTGGTGGATGGTAAGTCCACACCTTACTGTTTGAAGCCTGAGTTTAAACATGTTCGACCTTGGAAATGACACAGACAGCAATTTTTTATTTGATTTACTCGCTAATTTAATGGTACCCTACAGAATATGCTCCAGCAAAGTTAACAATATTTGCTTAAACTGACAGCAGCAGTTGAGGGAACATGAGGGAAGCATCCATTCCAGTCACATCTCAAAAATAAGTTCAGGAGCTGACACACTTCTCAATCATAATTTACTGTAAAAACGCCCAAAGCAATTGTTAGTAAACCAAATAAATTACTGTTTGTGGCAGTGTCAAACTATTAAGGAACTTCCCAAGCAAAATACAAATTGTGCTGCAGGCTTAATAGTCAGACACGAGGCTCTGGCATATCTGACTTTTTCTTCTTTGCGCACTTTTTGACCGATGATGGTTGCAAAAGGAAATATAATTTTTTTCATCCTCACTCCTCCAACCACCAACAAGAAATTTAGATCCAAGGAGCGAGAAGTTTACTGACCTTATGTTGCATGATGGACTTTCAAAAATTCAGTTATTCCACAGTGCTGCTTGCAGCCAGTAAAGTATAAAGTTTCTGAGTACAGCTTTAATATATTTTCCAGTGTTTGAAGAGAGTTTAGCCTGTATTAGTCAACATTTGCTATTATTAAAGCTAGCTAAAAACATTATAATGTAAAGCTCCTTAGGCTGTAGTTCAAACAAACTATTTATAAATCCTCTAAGTCAGTTTTATATTCATTGTCAGTGGGGGAGCTCCAGGCTGTGCATCAATACAAAATTGCAGATAAGCATCTTGGTTCTCTGGTTTCTGGCTTTGGGAGGGAATTCTTCATCACTATAAATACTGATTGGACTTTCCAATGCCATAAGAGACCGATATTCGACTTTGTGGTTTTCCCCTAAACTATGAATATACTGTACACTGTAATAGATTTCATCAGGGGCTAGAGGCCGGTCCGTGAATGATCGGTTTCCATAATTTGCGTAGCTGTGAGCCTAATGCTAAGTTGATGAGGGCCTCATTGATGGGAGTCTGGAATCTAATGTAATTTGAGTTGAGGGTTGATTATGCTCTAAATGGTGTGCAGTAGATACTAGGAAAATATATATTTTAGTTTGCTGGCTTTGGGATCGAGATTGTCTCTTATGAATGCTGATTGGACTTTCCAATGCTGTAAGAAAATCATATACAACTTTGTGAGTTTCTCTAACTGTATTGTACATTAAGATTTTATCAAGGGAGAGAAGCCAGTTCTTAAATAAATGATTTTCATAATTTGTGTAACTGCAAACCTAGTGTCAAGTTAATGAGAGTCTTGTGGATGAGAGTCTGGTACCTAATATTATTTGAGATGAGAGCTGATTAAACTCTAAATGGTGTGCAGACTTTTCAATATGTTGGGTTAAGTAGATTCTAGCAAGGCATATTTTTAGGTGAGGGCTCCACCTTCTAGTCAGCAGGCTGCATTGGCCCTTTTTTTTTTTTTTAACTCTGACAGTGACTCAGGCCCGTACATCCACATCCTCAGCCTTTATCAGCTCGTCTCAAACATGGCAGAGTAATTGTGTCCTCGTCAAGCCATTTTGTTATTGTGCTTACAGTTCCTAATCCCCCAGGTAATCCCATCGACTTCACTACAGCCGCAGCCACAACCCTCCTGGCTTTCCTGGACAGTTGGCATGTGTTTCTATTTAACTGTCAAACTGTCAGGACAGATATGAGTTTATTAGCAAGGTGTGATGTGGTCAACAACTTTTTATCGCCTTTTCCTGGGTGAATAACTGTCCCCATATGAATACATGGAGATTTGTGAGGTCTGAGAATAACAGCCTCTTAATTGGATTCATTTGGAGACGATCATTGTCCCCATTAGTGCCATTTGTGCACAGTGATGTAGACTCAATCTTTCCTTGCCTTTCATTGCCTCCTCCTCTCCCCCTGGAAATGAACAATTATCTTCTGTAAATTGATTTCTGCCACACACTGAGTTGCACAACTAACACACGCCCATATAAACCACTCTGTCCAGCACTGCTTTCACTCACCATTTGTCACTTTGCCGACATATCAGCATACTGTGCTTTATCTCTTCCTTTGCATGAGCATACATTTGGGTCATGAGAAGGTTCAAAACATATGATTCTTTTCATGTTTGCTTGCCTCTAATCCCCCTAATCCATTATTTGTCATGCTTAGAGTGCGCTGTAAGTATTTGAAGTTCAGGAGGAAAAGAGGATCATGTGTTTCTGGAGAACAGGACTTGAGGCCTCTGTGGCTAATGTTATCAGCTGATAGTCAACGCTGCCTCTGGCATATCCCACCCCGAGGTTGACACCATTTCCCCAGTGCCACCATTGATCTCATTGGCTCACTCTCAAGCCCAAGTGTGTGAGCCAAGTGTCCAGAGACTCAGAGAAGAGGATTTTACAATGCAGTCCCACTGCAACAGAAGTACATTTACCTCAAAAAGGCCCACATCAAACCATATACCAAGGTTCCTAAATGATCAAGCGCCTCAGTGGGCTAAAACTTTGGTTTAATTTTACACAGAGTAGCATATAGGAAAAAGATCAGCATGCATCAATTTGAGTCAAGTTAGGCCATCATATCAAGAGTACGATGCTATGACTGTTTCTAGTTCCTGGTTTTGTGTAGATGGTGGCACTAGAAAGGTAGTTAGGGCTGGACAGTATGGACAAAATTAAACATCATGATACCTTTGATGGAATATCTTCATATCATTATTGTGACGATTTTGTAAAGATGACTACTGGTGCTTTCATAAGATATTTTTAAACAAGAGATTTTTGATAAGTAATCATTAGTAATGTGGATATGATGACCAAGCAGGTAGAGGCAAATGTAAGAGCAGCTACAACAGTCTAATAAGTTCAGAAAATTGCATCCCTTTACTGTAATGCAGCCTTTAAAACCAGGAAAAGACACTTACTGGATGCAATATAATCATATTACCATATCCAAAATCTCAAACAATATCTGGTCTCAAGTCTCAAGTGTATTATCATTATACTCATGTTTACAGATTATGCAGGGTACTTCACATTTCATTTTTATTGTTTCCTTCTTTTTTTCTGAATCGCTGTGAGAGTGTACACTGGTGTGATATTACAGATTAGGAGGTAAAGTAACTCTTCTTTGCGCCTCTGAAAACAGAAATTGATCTTCACTAATGGACCATATCTTAGGGGACTAGATTAACATGCAATTGAAATTTAGCTGAAATTTAGTTGTAAACCCTTTTAAATGTGTCTCAAAACCTTATGCAGAGAATGAGAGAACATCCACAATGACACAGAGCTGAAATACTGCATTGTGTCTCTATGATCTTTAATAGCTTACTTGACATTTCTTCACATGAACACATCTTGTACAAAACTAGAAAGAAAACCACAGCTCAATCTGTGATTTCATCAACTGGCACTTTCTGGAGCGACTCTGTACATTGAATTTTTGAACATGGTGACACTGCTCAGGGCAATTTTCTGAGGATCTGGGTATATTTTGTTGTTCAGGCCATGGACTGTCATAAATCAATGTTCAGTTGGGTGCAAAACTCAAACATTCTGTGAGACCAAGAAGTTTGTTTCCCATTTATTATCATTACAGCAGCTCCAGAGTGTTTGCCAACATCACAGATTTATCTGTTTTTAGTGGATTCTAGCTTTGGGAGAAAACTGTTCATCCTCAAATATTGATTGCTTGCTATCCAAATGCGCATGTGAACTTTGTTTTAGGGTGGATTTTCCAGTTAATGAATAAAAAAAACATACAGCTGTCAAATATATTGTCCTAACAGATGTACAGTATATAGATAACGTACAGAAAATGCAGATTTGGAAGCAGCTTTATGTGACTTAGCTGTGTATATTTGGTAGCGTACAGTACATACAGAGAGTGTCCACATGTACATGTACCAACTTGTGCATATATTTTATGCACAGTGTTTTATACACACATTGTTAAATGCATTTACACTGAAACAACTAAACTGATCGAGCAAACGTCACATAGATTAGTACTGAGCACAGACATGCAAAGGTTGTCCAAAATAGTTTGTACAGGCAGTCCAAGCACCCTGTTTCAGCAGGCTTATAGCTTACGGAGGCTGGGGCTGAAGCATTGTACAGACAGATAGCTGAGAGAGTTGCTAAAGTGCTCTGTGGAACACCTTGGGGTGCTGAGCCGGCTTGAAGGTGCTCTGTAGTTGCATCAGCTCACAGTGGAGGGGGTGGGAGGTGTTGTCTAAGGTGGAGTTGAGTTTAGTCCTCATCCTCTCCCTCTGCTGCTGCCTCCAGGCTGTCCAGGCTCAGTCCTGCAACAGAGCCAGTCTCTCTCACCTGTTTGTTTATCCTGCTGCCTCCCCAGCCCTGCAGCACAAAGAACAGAGCACTGGCTAATTGATAGAACATGTGCGGTAGTCTGTCATGTATATCGTAAGACCTGAGCATCTTCCAAAAGAACAGTCTGTTAGCACTGCACCATCTCCACCTCCTCGCCCTGCATGGCGACAGTCAACAGTGGCTTCTCGCCCCATCTGAAGTCCACTACCAGCCCTGATGTTGAGCTGTAGAAGTTGACAAAGCTCTCCACCAGACTCCTACTGTTCACTCTAGACTATATATATGTCCTCTCTACCCTCTTCAGTGCATCCCACAATAAATGAGTCATCCAAGAACTTCTGGAGGTTGCATCACCCAGACTGGAATCTGAAGTCAGAGGTGCAGCCAGTGAACAAGAAAGGTGACAGCGCAGTTGCCTTGAGCGGTCATGCTCCTCTGCAGCATTTCTGACTCTCCACTCTGGAGGTGGACAAGCTGTGGTCTATCCATAAGTCTAGCCAATAACCCAGGAAACCCTGACATTGTCCACTTGCATCATTCGGAGCTTAAAAGCTTTGAGAGCTGTGGAACAATCAGAGAACATGACCTCTCAAAGTGGAAATACGCCCGTAGAGCAGGTGTATGGTGGTGTCATCCATCTATGAGTACAAGTCCACCTACAACTATAAGCACATGAGGTACTTACAGTACATTGCACACATTTTTTTAAGTGCAGTGATGCTACACATATAATTTATATCTATCACATATCCATCACATATAATTTATATATATTTATATATTAATTCATATCAGCAAAATAACAACTGAAGGAAGTGCCATTGAAGTTGTCCTAATGCTATTAGTCATTTTAACAGGTTATTCTATTTATATAATGACCCTAAAAAAACTTGATGAATAAAACAAAATGAAGAGTGATAAATTAAATTTTTTCACTTGAATAATCCCAGTCTTAAGGAGTTGGACACAAAGGTCATTTTATGATACATGTGCATTTAATTTTCTTTTTAAAAGATTAATGGGATCATAATTCCATGTCCTCAACTGCCTATTTTTTTTTTTTTACTATCTAATTGCACATGCGGATTGCGTAACTAAAAGGTGGAAGCAGGACAACGGGACAAGAAAAAATCTTTCAGGCTCCATAATATTAGTAAGAATCTTTCATGGTTATCAGTCATGCCATGTGAAATTTCATCTGAGCATTACGTTAAGCAGCCCTCTTCCCCTGAGGCTCAGAGGGAAACTTATTCTCCTGCATTTGTCACAGTGGAATTTTATAGGATTTGTAAGTTTCCTGATGTAAAGCTATGACCTGCATATAGAGATAACATACTCGTCTTTTGATGCTTGTTTGGGTCCACCTTTCAACTCAGACTACACTGAGTCAGGAGAACTGGAGAGAAAAAGGAGCAAACTGTCATACGGATGTGTTTTCCCTCATTGACAGACAGTCGCTGTACCTTTCTGGCTTTGTGAGGCATGAGTCAATCACAACTCTAAGCAGAGGACATCACAGCATGTCCTGTCTCCGCTGAGCTCCTTTAATACATTATGGTGATGGACGTGCGTCAGGTGATGTGAAAAAAGTCAGGTGACATACACCAATCATTTTATGTTTTACTTGTCGTCAGTTTAATAGATCCGTGTGAAAGGAGAGAGCTGGAGAGAGGAAAAGTGAATGCGCTGCTCAGCTCTTTTGGACAAGATGTGTGCAGCCCTTCCTGCAGTTCAGCTGTCAAACTCTTCCCTCTGACAGTCAGTTCTTGTCTTCCTCAGAAAAGGTGTCTGTGTCTACCTGGCGGGAAAACATTGCATTTTGGAGCCACAGTTTCTTGTATAATACCTCTTAGGTCTAGAGACTGTTTTATGTTCCATTGGTTTGTAAAGAAAGCTTCCATTTATGGCTGCTGAAAGAGAAACAAGTGCTCTGACAATTTGTGCAGACATAAAGTACATTCCCACGCGGAACCATGGCAGCTGTTTAAAGTAAGGATTTCAAATGATAACGATAAAGTGCACATGTGGGAGAAAAAAAAAACTTAAGTATTTTTTTACAGTTGTGCTGCACAATCTTAGTTTCAAACAGTTGCACTGAAATCAATGTGTTCATATCATGCAAGACACTTGAACTTTCATGCAAACACAAACCAATGTGTGGATAAAAATAAATAAATAAATAAATAAAATAAAATAAAACAAATGAAATAATCTGCCAGTGGGATGAGATAATCCCACTTGTTTCCAATACTAACCAACCTGTCTCCAGAATATCTCAAATCAAGTGTCATTTTCTTGGTACTAGTAGGCCTTATTCTGTCTTGTTTCAACATATTTATACTTGTTTGCAGAAAAATTCCAGAAACAAGTGAAATAGCTTTGGAAACAAGTGGGATTATCTCATCCCACTGGCAGATTTTTCATTTATTTTAGGTAAAAAAGAATGTCACACTGAATATGAGACTATATTACTTGTTACACTGGGGAGTGTATATGTAGTGTATATGCTAGTTAAAATTCTTGCTGCTGGTAATTGCCATTTCTACAGTCTACAGATAAAGTGTTTTGTAGCTGTGGCAGTTCACCTAAAATCACTTGGATCAAATCATCTGTAATTATTATTCTAGTAGAGTAAAGGTCAAATATTTCATTCTTTCCTCTCAGAGCAATGATCTAAAGCAAACACCCAATAAAGGGGATATTTAGCGCACATCATTAGCTTAGTTGGTAAATTTCAGACTTACTTAGTGATTGCAGTCATGGGACAACATGAAAAGAGAGACACCAAATGGGCTGTCATTAGGGAGGCAAGCCATTTGTGGAAGCGTGCATCCTGCTGGCTTCAACAGCACTGGAATACTCATGGATTCATTCTTCTCAGCATCCACTAAGTGCAACTGTACTGATTACACATAATTATTAAAGATTGCCATGGTAACAGAGTGTAATGGTTAGTTTTAGCTAAGACAAGGCCTGTGCCTAGCTGTGACAGTCAGTTACTTTTAACATGCACATCCTTGTGTTGTAGTTGTAAACAGTGTATGGTGAGTATGTATGAAAGCTACATATGGACTCACTCTGGTTGCTAGGGGCTACTTGGGTCTCTGGTTGGTGCCTAAAGAATTAATTTCCCAACTCACACGTTTTCCCCTAATATGTTTAGATTTTGTGTAATAAACAATTTAAGCAATAACCCTTTCTTGGTAAACACTGTGTAATTGCAGTATTTCACTCAAGGGTATTGTTTACTGTTATTATTGTTGTTCAGGGCAAGTGCCTATTCCTGGCTCTATCGTTGTTGTGGCAATAATGGTAAAGACTACTCACTCGTGTAACATTGCTAAAATTAAGGTTACGCAGCATCGCACTGTCGAATGATCTCTGGATTCATGATAACCTCCATGGGAGAAGGAAAATTCATTATATTTGGAACTACGTCATGCCTTTATTCCCATACTGATTCCTCATAAACCTTTGCACAGCTGTCTACCAGGCCCAGGAAGACTAACAGCTACAGTACAACATGAAGACTGTTATCTCCTTCAATGGGCTCTTCATAACTCTAAAAACACTCTAAATCCATGTTGGTGGGCGGGTAGTCTCATAAAGAGCTTGTAATGCCTATGCCACAATGCTTGCAGGTGTCTTTAATCTACTCTATATGTCATACACACTTGCAGAGAAAGGAGTCCTTTGCTTCGGTTACGTAGTGACATAGCCAGTATTTTCATTCCAACCAAGGTTTTGTGGATCAGGTGTAAAGAACATTTGGACAAATCTCTCTACCCACTAGAACGATGATGTAAGCGGTGCTGAGGCTTTTAGGTGGCTAGTGTGCAGCCAGGTAGAATGACATATGGCAAGGAAGCATGAGGAATGTGCTGCGAATCACACTTAGGTGCACACAATCTCTGCCTTGACTTTCAGGTTTCATAAATAATGCAACTGTGGCAAAGGAAAACATTTGGTTTACCCCTGAGCAAAGACAAATGCCTTTTAAGTTCCATTTCAGATTGCGCACGCTTTTTTTT
>OMKZ01018589.1:0-17876 GCA_900302535.1 Neoniphon sammara | reverse complement strand
AAATCCTGGAAGTAATGTCAAAGTCCACAACAATCAGTGCACAGGCGTAATTTTACATTGTCCAAAAGAAATTACACAGTTCTGCAGCTATCAGGCTAACTGTAATACTGCTTCTTAAAATACCCTAGAGCTTGACAAAATCTTCCATTTTGTGTGTCACATTGCTGTAGCCTTGTAAGTTCTAAAAGTGTGGTGAGGCCATTTTTTCCCTTTTTGGAATGGAGCCAATCTAAGCCGAAACTAATCAATATCTTCCTTATAAAAAAAAAAATGTAAAATGAGTGACCTTTTTAGAATAGTGACACACGTTGACTGTGAGCCTCACCTTTGGATGTGTATTATTTTTTTTTTTTTTCCATTTTTGGTTGTTTTTTTTAAATGATGTGTGGACCTCTGACCAAGTTGGCCTGCAGGTGGACTATGATTTGTATGCATCTAATATTATTTTGTTTTTCTTCAAATAAAAATGTACATTTTACTTTACTTTTTCATTTCTTTTGTCTTGAAACTTGTTTGCTTGTGGTTGCAGTAGTTGGAGATAAGGTTTATATGCCAGGCCTGTTTGTCCTCATTAAAGCCTGACCATTTGGACAATTGCTTTCATCTGTTCATCTAGAAAATTGCCTTTGAAAAGTGCTAGCAATTAAACAACAGGTTAAAATTTGTAAGGTGATTGTTTAATTTCCAGATACTTTTATCTGCATCATATGATTTGAGCTGACACTAGACTTGTAGTGTTGACTTTAAACCAATTCTCAGTGTGCCCAACTTCTGGGGCCACTACATCATGTAAAACCACACTAATTCAGACTTTCGACTCCAGCACTTATCACCACTTTGTGACTAGTTCAGCATTCCTACCTCAATTTACAATCTTCAGGTATTAGTTATTTGCACTGCATTATTTACATTATCTTGACCTGAGGTTATCCAGTTTCCTATGCTGAAAAATGAAAGGCGTTTACAACTTGACTATGGACACCTTGAGACAATTTAGTCAAACTTAAGACTGGTGCACACACTACACATGTGCAGTCATGTCCCCAGTGATATATCAACAAACTGGTTGTTTTGAGAATTAAATCCAGTTTTTCACAGTAGATTCAGTGTATGAGAAACTGGTCTGCTGCAGCCAAAATGGATAGTACATAGGTTCCATGGCATTCTCTGAGAATCACAAGGGTGAGCTGTTTGAAAAATACATTAGTGTCTGTCTGTCTGATTCCTGGCACTTATCTGTTGGGCTCCATAGGTTTTATTGATGCCCTTTAATAAAAGAACAATGTTTTAATAATGTAATTTTAATGAAGTCTGTTGGCAAAATGTGCTTTGAACAATAGTCTTCCTATCAAATATTCCACATCAATGTTCTGTGAAAAGTATATGGGGAAACGTTATCACTAAAAGGTGGTGAGGCAGCTGACTAGAATTAAGCTCAGCCACATAACTTGAGAGTGGAGGATAAGGCTTTTCTTCACAGATCTCGGATCTTCAGGCCCAGATGATGGCGGTTTTAAAGCTGAAGTGGTTCAAACGCTCAAGAAAAATAGAGAGGTGCATCCCAACTGTATCAACTGGGTAGCAGGAGAAATAAAGCTGTCTCTCTAGTCTTTAAAAGATGACATGCCGCAAGCAAAGGGCTACATGTGTGGTTAAAGCCGACCATGCATTTTAATTTATGGGTCACCAGTGATTAATAAAATGAGCGACATCCTCTCGTACGGTGCAAAACCATCCGCTATTATAGCAAATGGCGACAGAGCTGGTCTTCGGGTTGGCGCATGCGCAAGCGCCACCGTGTGGCTACTACCATAACATGCCAGTTTCCTGGTATGATGCACTCCACTTCCAGAAACTATCACATGAAGGACTTTAATAATTTAGGGGCAAGAAATAAACGACAGTATGGACGTATGAGTTTCTATTTAATTAAAATATCCCGCAATTCTCGACTGTTCTCAGAGCCCTGACAAAATTGAGAACGCTTTTGACGTGACCCTAACCCTGACAATGATCAGTGCGCGAGAACATAAATGGGCCATGCTATTAACTCATTTATTATGTCTATGATAAGGATAGAGTTGATGTTGAACCGTGTCCTTTACGTTGCGGTTCTTTGACTTAACTGAATAGATGCAGGTCTACTGATGGAGAGATCAGATCACTCCCACGGTATTCACCTCTCCTCAAGATGTGAGGTCATGCTGTCAAGTTAAATTCTGTTTGTTAGATTGTTCTCACTTTCTTAATTGGTATTTAATTGCAGCCTGGAAGGCGGTCCCTGGTGAGGTATTAAACTACTGGCGACATTTAGATCTTGAACAAAACTGAGATAAATTCTACTCCAATACTGTAATTATATACTTAAAGAAAACGTGTATAAGTGTAACCTTATACACGTAACCTTATACAAGTAACCTTAATTAATATCATTAGTAACACCTGTGTTTGCCCTACTATTTCATGTCAAAATGACTGCTGTGATAAAGGTCTATTAGCATATATAAACCAATCTCCATTAAAGAGCATGAGACAGCAAAGCCACATGCACACAGAAATGGCACTTTTCAAAGCTGAGAGAAGTCAAGAATGTGCAAAAGAAAAAAAGGGTGGAGCACTGGACTTCAAATGTAAAAAAAAAAAAAAAAAAAAGATGCATGGGATACTTGTTACTCATTCAGTGGACACTGTATGTGAAGAAGGGCGCACAACTGATGAAGTTAAAAAAAAATGGTTTGGTTTCAAATCTCAGGCCAAAAAATATATTACACAGAGGAACACAGAGGAAAGACACTGACCACTGGAGGGGGACAGGCTTGCCCAGAGTTATCTGAGCTGGACCAGCGCACAGGGGCCATTATTGGAGAGACAGCACTGTGTGCCATCAGCTGAGCATTAGGACACAGAATATCATTGTGATTTGAAGTGTTAGTGTAGTGTTTATTTTAAAAGACCGTGATGCTTTGTAAAATAATGGTAAACATAACCATATATATACATACAGGTGGACTATCCTGTAATACTGCAGAACTGCTGTTCCACTAAGTACTGTAACTGAGAAAATAGTAAAAGTAGCAGTAGTAATGAATTATTTTGAGTTCCATTTTGAAAAGATGAGTTTTGAAAAGATCCTAAAAGATACGCAAGGCACATGGACTGCAAAATATATTGTTTAATACACAGTAAATTAATTATACCAGTTGACAATTCCAGAAGACATTGAAAAAAATAAAAAATATATTTATTTCCATTGGTTCATTTTCATCTCTTTTATGTCTGTTATGATCAGATAAAGCTTGTGTACAGACAATGTATTGCATTTCATAAATATGTACTATCTTAGTTTATTTGTACAATGAATTGGTTTCTTTTTAACACTGTGTACACTGTAAATCTTGACAACAAACACATCACAAACTAAGCAATACACAGACATGTATCAGAAGATACTATGGAGACATATGTTAGCACTGATGTCAAAACACTGGAATGTAAGCCACAGTGAACTAAATTCAATGTACACAGGGTAGTTTGCAATTCTGAGTGGTCCCATCCAAAGAATTCTAATACTGTTATTTAGATCTTGTGGTCCTTATTAATCTGTGAAACCCTACTGTCTACTATTAAGGACTTTGAGAAGCCCGAGCAGCATTGTCGTAAATTACATTACCCATGCAAGAAGAGTATTCCAGTAAATCTGGTGACCCCATGTTTCTCTGGCTGGCATACAAGTGAGCTTTGTGAGGAACTGGTGGGTGGAGTTACAGCTTTGTCACAGTATGTTGATGGAGCAAATGGTATCTAAATGGGCAGGACTTGGCAGCATTACAACAACTCATTATGACAGTGCTGCAGGCAAAGACCAATCAAGTTGGATTTGGACAAGTCCCTTAGTCCTCTCCTGATGCTCTGGGAGTATTTGGACACAAGTTTAATGTTCGAAATTTGGGTGGAAGAATTATACGCAGATTGATTATGGGGATATGGCAGCAAGACATTAAAGAAACCAAAGTCAACAAGAGACAATTGATTATGCTTAGCTTTTACAGGCCAAAAACTGAGCATATTAAGTTGATGACACCATCTATGAGGTCCTCTATAGCATGTTGATGCTGTTCTGCTAGGAACGAGACTGAGTTATCATCATAACCCCCAGTGGCTCAGGAGAGGACTACTGGAGCATCCTCAGCTGTTAATTGAGCTGATTGCTCATTCAGGTGATTAGATGGAGGAAGCAAAGGATGGACATTGTCCATACTTGGGAGGTAGTAAAGGGTTTGCAGAAGAAGCAAGCTGTCAAAGCTACCTCATAGGCTGCACAGAAGGTCACAAGATGGTTTTGGATTAAAGTGATATATGGATAACATGCAGTTTTGACACAAGCCGGGGACTGGCAGTCAGTTGCAGCTTACCTGGGTTAGGATGGCTGATGTTGAGAGAGCCAAAACACTCAGTGTGCTAGATTAAATTGATAGGTCAAAGTGTATCATAAGCTGTATTTACATTAATTCAACTTAGTTTCACCGCTGTCATCTAGGAATATGCTGGAGATGACAACCATGTGGCAACAGCTGGAAGAACCCACGGTGGCATATAGAAGGTCCAGTGGAAAAATAGTGGCTTAAGGACTGGACTGTGTCAGGTGGAGGGAAGGTGGACATGCCAAGTCTCCAGGAAACAAAATGTATTCGAGGAAACATTGAGGAATGGGACAAGTTGCCTACAGCAAAGTTATGGATCATCAGAGGGAGAAACTGGCCACCAGCTAGTAAGCTGGAGAAGACGCTCATGTTCAAGAGGTATGATCATGTTGTTCTTGAGGCAACGGTGAAAGGCAGCGCTGACAGTAGACTCCAAGCAATGATGACAAGTATATCAGCCAAGCTGACACAAGGCTTTATGTGGAGGACAACCAAGTGACCAGAACATCCTGTGTGATAAAACACAGTCAGTCAAGATCAGCTGCTGAAGACAGGGGCTGAGATTCTCGAAACTGCTCTTTAACCATGTAAGAAAGTAAAAGAAAGATAAAGAGTTCCATGATATTCTGAGGGAGAAGCTCATCACACTCCTCAGGACAGAATGGCACAGGTGGATGGGGAGAGATTCTAAGGAACCACACTGTCTTCACTGCAAATCTGAGCTCATTAACAGCTTAAAATCAAATATCATCTCTGTGAGACCTACAGCAGTGCAGCAAGGGAGGAGGACGTGGAGCACTGTACATCTAGAAAACCATCACATCTCACCACTGAGTTCATAAGCAAGGATCAGGTTCATAAGCATTGGAGGAGATCCAGAATGTCCAAAATACATACGAGGGTTAAGTAAGCCACAAAAGGGAGGTTCATGCAAAGTGTCAGTCTCCTTAAAGGAACAATCAGTAATATGGACTCTTTAGTAACATCTAGTGGTAACCAGTACAATTACAGCCTCAACCCCCAGCTCCACTGCAACCTCTCTCACCCTCCTGTCCTCGTCAGCTACAGTGGTCTGTAGTACATAGGAAATCATGTTTCCCAATGGTAACTGAATAAGCCAGTTGATCAAGAGAAATTCCAGTCAACATTGTTCTAAAATGTCAACAGAAAAAGTGAAATATTCCTTACTGGTCAACTCAAACATCAAGCTGGCTAGACTTTAGCTATTTAGGTACCTTATACCTTTAGCCATCTAGCTACTTGCACCAAGCTTGCACAGGTCCAACTGAGCACCATTCGAGATGAATTCTCAGCAGTCATTGAGATAAGAGTGGGATGACGACCACTGATGAACACCATTTGCGAATCCCCGCTGATATTTTCGTTTTGTGCTCTAGTCAATATAAATATTACTGATTGTATTTTTAAGAAAGGAAACCCAAGAAACATTTCTGTATTCAGTACTGAGGGGATATTTTACAGTATTGTTGCCAAGAGAAAACTTGGGGAGATGCCACCACACTAGGCACACTTGTGGTGCATCATCCCTGTTTTAATGCTGAAGGGAAAACTGATCATGAAAAAAACCCTGCTTGCATTGGGGACCTTAATCTAGACTACAACACCTTCAATTTGAGAGTCACCCCTACATCTGAATGGTTTCTACTGGATTACTCCCCCTTATAGTCCTATTTCAGTAGTCCTCTTTGCTATGATGATGAGCATGTTGGTCAGTTCAGCAGAAGTGGACTTCTGACCAAGTCTTACATCTGAGAGACGTCTATCTGAACCTTTATATATAACCTACCATTAACATCTACATCAGTGTCAAGTTAGAGGTGGACCCTCCTGAGCCTTGAGAGACACATCAGCTAGACATAGGTATGCTTCAACCCAGCAAAATCAAGGTGTCTAGTGTTGAAGACTGTATCATAGCATGTAGGTGGGGTAAGTAACAATGTGGCTAATGATAGGACTAGCACAAAGTATGAGGGTTTAATGAATGAGTATCAGAGGAAAGGTTAAGTCGGTTCACAAGTAGTCTCTCTGCACGACCCTTAATCTCACATACATCTTAAGCAAGCATAAAGGGAGTGCCGGTAAGCCTCCAGAGATGCTGCAGAAGAGTCCTCACAATGGCTATGGAAGAAAAATCCATGGACCACACATGCTACTTGAACACAAGCTGGGATGATTAACCCCAGCCTGGTCAACAGGGAGGTGCCTCTGTTTAAATACTCAAAACTTCCATTAATCACAGATAATATTACTGACAGTATATCCAAGAGTATCCCAAGGTGTATGCATCATCATAATACTGATAATGCTAACAAAATCCGCAAAATCAGTTAGTAGAACAATGCATTTCATAATCTGGTTGTTGTATCCCTGAAAAAACTGTTGAATTTAAGGCAAAATAAATAATATCCTGAAGCAGTTTTAATAAGGATACATTCACTAGGTGAACAATAATGCTTATAAATAAATTTACTGGCAATAATTTCATTATCTGAAAATGGGAGCAATTAGAAACATTGTTATATAACTATATTAGAATAATCCGCATTAATTTAAATAGCCAGTTCCCTCTTCAGTGCTTACCAAATGCTGGATTTTACCCCTTGAATACATGAATATTATGTGATTTTGTCTCTACTTTGTCAACAGTACAGCACATGGAATCAATGGTAATTCAATAGCAGCGTGCTGGGTCACTTGTTTTCTATTAGTGTCTGCACTTTGTGGACCAGGTCTCGGGCCATCATCAGGACCTGTGGGACATTGTGTCGCTCTGCCATTTCTGAGAAGAGAATTTAAAAAAGCATTATGGCTTCAAGTGGCAAATCACTTGGTAGATATTTAACAATATAATCACTTTACTGACAAAAAAGTGTTGTTTTTAGTGTATTGTAATCTTATTATTGAATAAATGAAACTCCCCAAAAGGAGAACTGAACCAACAATTACAAATTACAAATCTAAAAGCTGCTTTTTTAAATTTTTTATTATTGTTGTTTTTTTTTAGCTATTTTGCACTGATTTTACTTCACCACACAAAGCTCATCTTTCTTGGTTCACGTTATTAAAATCTTATATTTGTTTAATGTAATTATGAATATGCTCTGACAATGACAATAGTTATTCTACACAATTTGCATCATATTCCAACACTGTTGCACATAACCTTACCATTGAAGAACTTGATGATGTCAGTGAAGTCCATATTATTCTCTAGGATGATGTCTCTATACATCTCGACAAGCGCCAGAGCAATGAAGAGCACAAAGTGATCAGAGGAGGTATACTTGGCTGCCCAAATGGTTTCCCACACGGAAAACACATCATCATACACCATCTCTGTTTGGAAAACAGCAATGAACCAGATTACTATCACATTATATAAAATACTATAATAGGCAGAATCAAAGGAGCAGTAAGTGATGAAATAAATTTTAAAAATCAATCAAATAAATACATAAATAAAATGCATAAATGTTTAAAATGATGTGCACTTGCATAAGGTGATGATTTGTTGGCTTAGAATGATTACAATTATTAGAATTAGAATTAGAATATTTTATTCTAATAGCTTGGGTCACCCAATTTAAAAGGATGCCAAGCTCACCAACATGTTTAGATTTTCTTTGGTTTAAAGGGGCAATCAGTAACATGGACTTTTTAGTAACATCTAGTGGCAACCAGTAAGACTACAACATCAGGCAACTGGATGTTCAACTCCACAACTCTCAGCTCTGCTCCAACATCTCACACAACCCTTGCCTGTTAGCTATAGTGGCCTGTAGCATCTATGAAAGCATGATTCCCAACTGTAACTGAATTAGCCAGTTATTCAAGGGAAATTACAGTCAACATCTTTCTGAAATGTCAACACAAGAGGTGAAATATTCCTTAAGGTCAATTCAATTAAACTGTAGCTGCCTATCTTGAGCCACTTGCAACAAACTTGCACAGGTCAAACTGAGTGCCGTTTGTAATTCCCTGGGAAAACTTCTACCCAAACAAAGAGTGCAGACTGGACATTTGGTTTTGAAAGCTTGAATTCTTGGCAGCCATTGACTACCACTAATCAACACCACTTGTGAACCCCTGCTTTTTTTGTTCGTTTTGTGCTCTAGGCAATATATTCATTTATTATTAATTGTACCTTTAATGGCAGATTACTTCCTCACAAAGGATATTAGCACCAACACCACCTGCCCTTATGTATACAACAGGTGTGGGTACTCCAGCAGCAGGTGAATTGTTGGCTAGCTATCAAGTTTTATATTGTATGAGACAGATAAGAAAGAAAATGAAGAATAGAGGATCATTATTATTTATTACCATTTCATGAAAAATCACTTATTGCTCCTTTAAAAAAAACATTCAAACAATTTGTGGGTTGACCCAACATGGTTAGTGATAATCACAAAGTGAAAATGTTATTTTGAAGCACTACATGTCCCATCACCTCTTTTGAAGTCCAATAAAAACCACCGGTAACAGAAGTAGAAGTGGGTATAGTCTCCATTCTGCTGCATCAGTTCAAACAGCTCAGAATCCAAGATCTAGTGAGCACAAGAAAAACAAAGTGGCAATATCATTACACTACAGTACACGTGTTTGTGTGCGTGCGTGTGTGTGTGTGTGTTTGACTGTGCGCTATACCTGGATAAGAGAGCGCATATTGGCAAAGTGAGAGTCCATGGCGCCTCCATGAGGAAAATTCTGATTCATTCTCTTCATCAGCTCAGTGAAGCAGCTAAATGCCATGACCTCTGGGAGGCGCACATACAGATCCCAAATTACTCAACAAGCTATGTATGTGCATTTAGACAAGAAAGCAATGTTTAAGTTGATATCATTTTCATTTAAAAGCCATTCACTCACCATCGTCCAGAATTACCAGCAGGGGAGCCAACAGATCACACATGCCTTGGACATAACCAGTTTCCAGATGTTGCCACACGTAACTACAGAGAAAATCACATTTTTGCCATTGTGTTGTTATCTCATAACACATATGGACTGAAACTAACCCAGAAATATTTAGCAGAGTGGTGCATTTATTTCAACATCAATAGCCTCCTTGAGTTGAGCTAAACTGTGACAGACTGTGATACGTGTCAAATCTGTTTACCTGCACATGATGTTACGGAGCTTCTCCAGATTAGCAGGTGTGAAGTACCAATATGTTCTGTCACACCGTCTGACATCCTTATCAATACGATGTAAGTTGATCAGGTACATGTCCAGTTGTTCTTGCTATAAAAACAACAGTAAGTTCTATTAGTGCATGCGTATGATAGAAATAAGTATTTTTACCGTCTTTCATTTGTTATGCTTACAGAATAGGTTTGTTCTTCTGAGGAAAACACTGAGGATTCACCATGTTTGGCATCTCCTCCCACCTCTACAGACTCTTCTCTAGAAAGCACATTCTCCATCTCAGGCTCCTCTTCAGAAAAGCCCAGGTCTGTTCCTTCAGGGCTGGTGTTAGAGGCTGTGTCTGGATTGTGATCTAGGACGAGGTCCTCTGATCCAGCCTTCTTTCTCAAAGCCAGCAAGACAGAGGGTGCAGCAAGGCCTGCCAAAGGCCTGGTCCTACTGTCCTCAGAGGTCAAACATGTTATCCCTGTGGGAATGTCCTCCATTTCCAAGGCAGAAGGTGAGTCGTCTGAGTCTGCTGTGTCTGGAGAATGCTTAGAGTGTGATGATAAGGAGATGCTTCCCCTTGACGCTGACTGGAGGGCATTAAGTACCTGTCTCACAGGTGAATTTGAACCAGGTTTCTCAATTTCTGCAGCTTTGTCTTTTTTGGTTTCGGTCAATTCAGAGACCATTGCCTCAGTGTCCTTCCTTTCTGGCTCAGTGGCACAGGCCGTGATAATTTGCAAGGGGATTTTGTCAGAACTTTTTTCAACTTTTTCAGAAATCTCAGGCTTTTTCTCACTTGTTTGACATTTGTATTTCTCTGTTGTATGCAGAAATAATGGCTCCAATCCCAGATCTTTGCTCTTGTGTGCTTGAATAGTCAAGGTCTGGCCAAGTGGGGGTGCTTGGAAATATTCGTTGTGAACTTCTGTTTCTAGTTTTAGAACATTAGTGTTCTCTGGGGCTGTTCTCAAAGGGATATTTGTGTCTGCTGCATTCAAGACTTTAGATAGCTCATGTGTAGTACCTTTTGTTTCTTCCTGCTCAGGTTTTTTCAAAGGTTGTATGTCTTCTCTGTCAGCACACTGAACTTCAGATGTCTGCTGTGTCTCACTGGTTCCTGAAATCTCAGAAACATCAACCACTTCACTCTCTGATACCTTCAACTTTTCTGTCACTGAAACATCCTCGGATATTGGTTGCGTTACATCCTTCTCTCTTGATTCACAAACTGTGATCCCACTTCTCATTGGCTGTGATCCAGCCTTAGCCTCCTCACTGTGTCCTTCTCCTGGCAGCCCTGATGATTCTGCTGACAGCTGAGAGACTGTCAAAGCAACTGCTGAATCAGATACAACAGGGTTGCTGTCTGAACCTGGACGCTGATCTGACAGACCTGGGGAAGAGATGTTGCATGAAGAAAGATGTGGAGAGTCTAGGGTGCTTGCTGGGATGTCCTTAACTGGGCTACTGGGGAGCACTTCACCTTCTTCAGGCTTTGGCTCAGACTCAATCTGGTCCACCGCCTCAACTGATCCAAATGCCTGATAACCAAAGGAAAATGATGAACATACATTACATTTCGATTTCGTATCCAATAGTTTAAAGCCATCAGAAGTCATTATTGCCCTGGAAGAAATGGGAATCTACCTGTGTGCTACTGCTGGAATCATTTTGTGAGTGGGCACTCTGATGCTCTGAGTTGCTACTAAGAGAGGACTGTTGGAGGAAAGCCATACATCAAACACAAGACAAAAAACAGATGTATAATTCTGTCGTATTGATATTTATTTATGATGTGCAATATTCTCATGTTTTGTAATCATTGGCTAAAGGGGGAAAACTTACATCTGTACTGATGGTGGAGTCTCTCTGCACTGGTCCTCTTTCCACACTGGCCCCTGAGGAACATCTGGCAAGGGCCTCAGCGTGTTTCTCTCTCTCCCTCTGACGGACAATGGCCTCACAGCCCTGCCACTCCCTCATGGTCTGTTCATAAATGGTCCGCATCTGCTCATCAATCTAAAAACAGATGCACTGAAACTGTAACATACTCATGGTATATGTATGCATCATGTTATACACAATGAGAGACATACTTTAACTATCAGACTGCATTATAAAACGTACCTCCAGCCTGCATTTTTCAGTCATGGTGAAGTGGTAATGTCCCAGCAGGAAGGGCCAGACTTCTTTGCGTAGTGCAGGGGCCACACCGCCAAAATACACAAGCCTGTGAATCTCATTTTCCTCATAGGCCTGAATGAACGAGGGAAATTTCAACTCACAATGAGATTATATCCTAATTAAAAAACACAATCAACATTAACAGACATACAGCATACATTTCCAATTTAATTTCTATGCATTTTTTTGTTCTTCTATTAAGACCAAAAACCTTTGAATTGAATGGATGAGTTAATCTCAGTGTGTCACAGTGTGAACTTCTGTTTAGGCCTATTATATGTTCACGTGTGTTTCTTACAGAGCAGTCCTGGATGAAACTGCCCCAGACCTCCACGGAAAGCCCTCCCCGGGCATCACAGGGCACATCTGGATCAACGATAGTGGGGTTGACCAGAGCAGAAAGGTGGGTACGAACTGTGGACAGATGACGGCAGTATGCCAGCCCTAGAGAGGAAAGAAGAGTTTTCAGTGTTGCATTATGTTGCTGCATGATCGATCTATAAGAAATGTCATTTCACCAAAGAGCCCTCAACTTAAATAAACGTATTTCTCAAATTAATCAAAGGTGAATCACAGGTGTTTGAACTCACATCCATAGAAAGCACGGGAAATTATCTGGTACTTCATGGTGTCACAAAGGAGCTTCAAGGGAGCCCTGAAAGAGTAAACAAAATGCCAAACTTATTTCACTGGGATCATTTTAATGTAGCTGTGGGCCTGCCCCTTGGGGAATACTTGCCTGTCTTGGTTGCAGCCATTAGGCAGAG
This sequence comes from Neoniphon sammara, assembly GCA_900302535.1. Taxonomy (NCBI): domain Eukaryota; kingdom Metazoa; phylum Chordata; class Actinopteri; order Holocentriformes; family Holocentridae; genus Neoniphon; species Neoniphon sammara. The sequence goes on along the minus strand of OMKZ01018589.1, from coordinate 5,347 downwards.
AGCCATCAGATGAGCCATTCTGTGAGCAGGAAGAACAAGAGGACTTTCTGGGGGTGGGCTGCCACAAGGTTACCCCCTGGTCCATCAGCTCTGGAGCCACTGAACACCATAAGAACGGCTGTTATCCTCTTCACTGTTGTTGTTATTTTCATCATTATCACTACCATTGTCATCAAGATCATCATTATCACCATCATCATCACCATCATCAACACAAATACGTAAAAACAAGATGAAATTTCAACATAATACAATCTAAAATTTGTCAATGTGTAAACAATAAGCAAATGCTCAACTTAAAAAAAAAACATGGAAAATAACAAACCAAGTCAGAAGATGGAGATGTGTCCATGCAAAGTCTCCTTATTGTCAACAGGGCTATAATGTGAAATGGACACACAGGGACTAGACAGGCAAGGAAAAAATGGGATCATGATAATCCAACATTATAAAGAAATGAATTAGTGAGAAGTACATTGAACATAATGTCTTCACACAGGAAGGATAATACCTCTGCCTTGAAACGGATTTATCTTTAAGGTCTTCTCTAATGTGTAAACAATAATTAAAAGTACAATGCTTTTATCATCACAGAACATACGATTTGGACAGGGAGGCAGAAAAAGGAGATTAAAGACACATACCAAATTCCATGTGATTGCCGGGAAAGAGGATCCGAAACACATAATCTGTGGCTTCATCTTCTTCCTTATCTGATACAGAATCACATGATCCCTGTGGGCTCCTCTTCCTCAATTTAGGGAAGACCTTTCCCTGTGAATAAAATGACACAAATTTTGAATGTTAGGGCAATTTTCCATGGGCATTTGCAGCAAAAACAATAGTACTGATATGTACTATCTATAGATTCTTCTGCACTACATCGCCATCTGGTGGGCAAAACACCACCGTCCCCCGATGCTGAGATGCCACCAAGCATAATTAGAGCAACAGAGACTGAAAGTAATCTGAGACTTGCCTTGAGTGAAATAAGAAGGTCTTAATTGACAGGATCTCAAATGTGGAGACACCATACTCAGTTTTGCTTCAAAGGGTTCATTTTAATTCATAACCAAGAGTTACAAAGTTACCTTTCTTTAACTCTCAGGACATAATATGAAAAAACCTCATGTCATGGCTCATTCAAATTCATGTGTTCATTAGTTTTGACCCTTTTTAAATTAGTTCAATGATGAAATAAGCCTTGATAATGATGTTATGTTCAAGAGGCCAATTTTCATGTGGAGTCTAACCTCTGCATATATGGATTATAGACAGTGGGTGTAGACTGGGCGATAAGATACACCAGATTGTTTTGGCAGGTACCAGAAGGTCTTCAATATTTATGTTTTCTGGAAACAAGAAGACTTTTTATCAGTTTGACAGCTCAGAGAGAAGAGGAGCTAAATGAAACCTGTTCTCCTAGAGACAACCTTGGCTGTCACAGGTAACTGAGGAGGCTGAAGGAGATAATTAATAAGACATCAAGGTGGACTGGGCATAGGGTAAGGCAGGAGGGAGGGATACAAAAGCTACACATCAGGGCATATATGGATGATATGACAAATGCCCCATAAGAGGCTATTTAAAAAAGCGCTGAAGTTACTTCCACCTAAAAGATAATTAATATATTAGTAATATATTAGTATAGAGCCTACTTCAGCATCAGGGTGGAAATGAAGCCATGAATGTGAAATTCAGTGGCCATAATTGTACAAATGCATCAATAGGAGGAAGTAGCAGGGTACCAAGGCAGTTTTTCAAGCTAACCAGGGAAATTCAGTGACCTATGGATAGCAAAGTGTTGAAAGCCTTGTAGCAGCAATTGAAATAAAAAGAACATTAATTATTTGCCTGCTAGGAAAGACAATCCTATACATCAAGTTGATTTTGTATTTGAAAAAAGTTAGGAAATAACTGCAAGGCAGTGTGGTTGTAGCGTAGCCTAGTGCATTATGGCTCTGATTAGCTGAGACTGTGGCAAAGGGGGTCATTTCTGATTACCCTAAATAGCATATGGGATAATTGCATCAGATCCTATGTACTGGTAAATGTAGCTTCCAGTACAAGTTGAAGAGAAAACACAAGTCCAGTGTAAGACATAAAGCTATTGTAGACATGTTAGTAGTTGTATCTGATGCATCATTTTAATAAAAAGTAGTTTATTTTTCACTGCTGATGCTGACCTTTCCTCTCTGAGACCAGAGTGGTGGGTCCAGCTGTCCATGAGGTAGCAGGCCGGTCTCCAGGCACGTGAGAAACTGGAGCAGGTGACCTCCTTTGGGGAAATGTAGAGGAGGCCTCTGGATCCCATCCTGGCTCACCAGAACTACTGTCCCACCGCTATTCACTGGGGAGATTAACACAATGGCAACAAGATAATTACTTGTTAAAACTCTAGTTTGACACTTGGAATCACATCAAAACAGTGAGTATCCCATCCTATGTGGATGAAAGGAGTACTCATGTCAATCTGGCTAGTAAAAACACATTTCAGAAACACTTAAGAAAAAAAAACACAAAAAGAAGGGAGATTACTGCACCTTGCTGATGACAGTGGAGATAGACAATCTCCTCCAGACGAATAGTCATAGCATAGTCCCAATAAACACTGAGAGATGAGGGAATAAGAGTCATTGTGGTGAACTGTGTAAGAATATTTTATTCATAGTCATTCTTCTTTTCTTGTTTTATTATATAACATTGTGTTAGTCTAACCTTTTCTCAGAATCGAGCTCTCCAACATTGCCGTTCATCAACTGATTGGGTGTCCATTTCAAAGTCATGAGATCTGCAGTTTGATGTAGAGAAAGGTAGCCTGGAATGGCCTCCATGTCATCTCTCTGCAGACAAAATGAAGAGCGTACAATCACCTCTGAATGCTGGACCATTCAGATCAGCAGTTGAATAAATGCACTGTAAAGTCAACAGAATACTGTATGAAGTTTTCCACAAAGAATACCACTTCTCCTTCAATAAATAAAATAAAATATGAAGGCACATACTGGCTGCACTAGGACGTTGTTCTTGCCAAACAGAAGTGTGGCTCTGGAGTTTTGATGGAGAGATTCAACATACTCCCTTGCCCACATGAGAGGCCGATCATCTATACTGCCACTGGACTGTCTCTTCTGGATCTAACACAAAGTCAGGATGACATCAAAACAATTACAGCTGTTACTAGATACATCAATCTGTAGTAGGTATTTGAAAAAAAAACAAATTTCTGTACTATCTGACCAGGGCAGGGCGTCTGGAGGGAGAGTCCTGGCGACAGTGACTGCTGTGAATGCGGTGCCGCTGTACCAGCTCATCAGCAGATGGATCTGTCCAGAAATGGTCGGCAGTCTTAACTTTGGTGTATTCCAATGCACAAGGCCCGACTGTAAAATAAGGATAAAACAACCATGTCATTGTGAAAAGGGCTGTGGACTGAATGAATTATAAATTTGTTGTATAGTGCTACAGCATTAATATGGATGAACAAGGGAAGTTATTAAAAGGACACAATGAACTCTTGTCTTTCATACAAAGAATCAGTGGTTTTGTTGGTACATCACAAATGTCTTTTGTCGCTATTAAAATTGTATTGAGCCGTACTTCATTTAATGCAACATAGCTTGGGATGCTGCATTTGTCTCCTCTAGATTTATAACTGTTAGTCTATCCACAGAATCTCACTTTTGTCAAATAAAACTTCTGCTGATCAATTGTTTAATGGCACATTTTCTCCAGCTGAATGAGGGCAAAAGTGATGTACTTTTGGCTCTCTCAACTCCTTAAGATTGACTGCAAATTGCTTGGGCCAGCTATCAATCTATGGTAATCCTCATGCTAAGAACCATGGTGTGTTTTTCTAGTTAAATTTAACAAACAAATCAATGCCGTGGTAAAATACAATTTCTTGCCTAAATCAAGTCTTTACTCAAGATCAGGAGAGAGTCTGTCTCCTCCCATCTAAATTATTGCAATTCCCTATATACTAGTGCACTTTGCAGTAGCCATTCATCCCTGTATTGTCTGTACTGTAGTTGGGCTTCTGCAGTGCCCAGCACAAAGGGTCACATCGGCCCTATTCTGTCTAGTTGCTATTGAGTTTGTATCTCAATGGCACAATGTGTTTATTTCTCTCTCTTTTCCTTTGGAGTGTAGTACTTTCTCTCTCTTGTCAATTATCTAAGCCACAGAATGGTAAGAGGTAACCTTAACACTATTATAAGTAGCCTTTGCAGTGATGAATCTTGTTTTTTACTGTGAGTTGACATACTACTGAGGTAGATGCATCACTCTAATAAATTACTGGACTTGGTGAGCCAGTGTATCATTTCTTATCTTATTAGAGGGTACATAAAGTAAGAAGTAAAGGTCAGTAAAAGTTAGTAAAAGATTCATCTGTCTCAGTGGTCACATAGTGCTTAACAAATTAGTGAGGCATGTCAGTACCTGAAATGGGTGAGTGTGATGCACAATAACAAAAAAAAACAAACAAACATTATTTACTGTCACTGATGCTATAAGTAAAAAGCACTCCAAAGCAAAAGAGACACAGTTGGACACAAAATAGGCTTGGTGAGGCAGCTACTAAGTTGCAATGCATTTAAAGCTTGGCACTCATCCTCAGCAGCATCCATCACTTGTCAGTACCTAACAGAGATGCAAGGATTGGCCCATCCACAGGATCCATCAGCATGGCTTCCTTCTCATAGAAAGTACTGCAGGAAAGAGGGATAATAAATAAAAATGGTAATAAAAATGTTCTATTATTTGCCAGAGTTGTAAAGAACTCACAGACACATATTAATCTATTATCTAAACCTGAACTTGAACTTATTAACTAATGTGTTACCTGCAGTTCTCTACTAAGTACAGGACAATCTTGTCCAGAAGCTTCTCCATCAGTGCAGTTCGGATCCACAGGTGTTTCAAAGCCTGTGGCGGGAGGTTAGCCAACTTGGACTGCCGCATGCGGTCATTAGTCACTGGTGAATTGTTCTGCTTGCTGAGGTTAAAGATAAGAAACACGACCCATGAGGCACAGGTGGGTAGGAGAACATATTACAGGATTAGTGTGGATTGGAAAAGAAAGGACAGAGCGTGACAGAACCAAGCAGGACGAGGTAATAAGGCCCATTAGTGCACACAAAAGTTAAAAAATAATCAAACCCCACACCCAGATCTGTGTGATTACTGACTTCAAATGGTGGAAAGTAGGATGGCAAGTAAGATCTTTGGTGGCAGGTGACTAGGCACCCTACTTTTCACCATGAGAAGTCAAGCTTCACAAAGATTTGGGTTTAGGTTTTTGTTACTTTTTAAATACAAAGGGAGAAGACACAAGATAGGATCA
>OMKZ01018588.1:0-11778 GCA_900302535.1 Neoniphon sammara | reverse complement strand
AGGAATAAACCTGGCGTCTACACAAGTGTTACCAAATACCGCAGCTGGATAAAGGAAAACGCTGGTGTGTAGTCCCAGAAATGGACAAGCTAGATCTCCGTCTCAGGGGACGCTAGTTTGGACTGGATACGGGTATTCTCATGAAAATTTGGGACTGAAGACCGGTTGACAGCTTGTGATTGGTTCCTCTGTCAAGCCTAAAGACTAAAACATGATTACATATATACACACACACACACACACATCTGGATGAGGGAATTTATACATCTTCACTTACAAGCTGCTTACAAATCATGCTCTTACTGTCTGTACTCAGAAGCACAAGAAAGATTTCTATTCCAGTATCTAGAGGATCCAGTTGGTTCAAGTTTGATCACTTTGGGAAACAAGGACTAAAACTGCTGACTTTCTGTATTTAATCTTCATATTTTGTGTCAGTTTTTCACAACAAATCATTTTGTTGGAGTATATTTTATGTTGTTCTTATGCATGTCTCGTTTTAGAATGAAAGGTTCTTAGGTGTCAAAAGGCCAATTTCACTTTGTGATGTACATTGAACCTGTATATAAAAATGTCCACAGAACGCCATTGTGAGGCTATGAGAAGGACTGTCTGTTTCCAGATAACTACACAATGAAGCAGTCATGTAAAAAACTTTCTTAACCATTAGGCACGATGGAAAAACTGTGACAATATGACAAAACCCAGGCTGACACAAGGTGGAGTTGTCCTTTAATGCCCATCTGTCTTGTAAATAGTGATCATAAATTCTCAGGGCAAATGTTTTTTTTGTTTGTTTGTTTGTTTTGTTTTTTTACTTTACATATCATGTTCTTACATTTTACAGCCAGGGATACAAATGTTCTGCAGACTCATGATAAATATCTTCTCAGGTATACCTTCACGCTCTTTGGCACAGCTAATGGACTGCTGGTCAGACAGGTTCAGCAGGTGTTGTTAGCTAGAATCAAACTCAAATAACAGAACTACATATCGCTCTGTTATGATAGTCATTTCTTTTGCACCTGTACGCTCTTTGTCATGGCCGGATAGGAACAAGTTGAACAGGATGTGTGGGTGAGGGTGGAGGAGCCAGGAACCACCTTAGGGTTCCTCACCTGAAAAACATCACAAAAATGTTTCTTGAAGAAACCTGAAATGTTCAAGGTGCCTGATAATTACTGCAATAGATCATAATAGATAGTTTACTTAATTGATCTCCAGCTCTGAATTCTTTCTGAAGGAGATCCCCAGGGAACCTTCTGGGGTTCCACAAGGTTTGTAGTTTAAAGTCACAATGAAGCAGCATTTTGAGAGCATTCTGCTTCTGTAATATTTTATATTGAAACAGGACACTTTCAATATGGGGTGTATTACAGGGAGGGATCATTCAAAAGAGAAGAAGAGAGAAGTTTATATGATGAGAGGGATGGAGGGGCGGGACTGCTCAAACATCTCATGATGATATTAGTTGGTATTTTTCTATCTGACTGCTGGTAAAAGACAAAACCACTAGTAAAGATTATGTATCTCCCAGAAAATAAAAGTAATGTGATTTTTAAGAAAATAAAATTGTGTCATTTTTGGCATAAACTGTCACATATGGTCTGATAGTTATCAGCTAAAAAGGTGAAAAAGTCATTTTTCATTTCATTGTGACTTCAGAGAACACTGGAAAAACACACATTGTTCTGGTCAGATTTAAACCTTGTATCTACAGAATGTGAAGTTCTCAGGAACTAAGAAAAACAGTCTTCAGAACAACTTTTCAGCTTGTCTGTTATGCATTTTCAGTTAAACTATTGAGTTTTGAGAAGGTTTCATAAACCCACGGGGTATGGGACTTTCTTAACCCATGGAGAAGCAGGGAAATCTTCAAATGAAGTTCAAACATGAAAATCACTAATATTATAGATGCAGGGTTTTCATCCAACAATGACTACATGCAGATGACAAGTCAAGCTTTCATCTTAGTGTATCACATAGTGAGCTGCAAGCCTGCACTTCAGCACAACTTAATGTGGACTCTAGTCTGGTCAGCAAAGAGGCTGATGCGGGTTGACACTGGTCAACACGAGCTCGGCTTCCTTCAAGGTGTCAGCTGCAAAACAACCAACACAAAGTAAAAATCTGAAAGTCTTCTGTTCCTCCTCTTTTCTGCAGAGATAAAGATCTGTTCTTCTCACAGGCAAAAATGAATGAAAATACGGTGGTGGAGGTGGGACTGGGCTGGGACAGAGCAGCCTCTTTGTTCGGGGATACCTTCTCTCTTTCAGGCTAAGTTCAAGTTCACGGCCCAAACTGGCAGCAGGTCTGATGAACTTAACAAAAGAAATCCAAACCAGCATTTCTCCTCACTCTGCTTCTTACTGTGACTTAATTAAACCCATCTCCAACTTGCATTTCATATTCTCCTTTGTATATTGGATCAAAATGGTAGATCCAAAAATAATTTAAAAGTGAAACAAAACCCAACTTGCTCTGTTTCTGAGAATAACCAGAGTCATACTGGCATGCATCCTCACAAAACATCATCAGTCATTGCAGTTATAATATAACATGTAAGAGAGAATGAGATAAAAAGCTCCATTCATAGCTAGTTCACAGTGGCGAAGACCTTTTTAAGTATTTTAATTCAGTGGGGAGCTGTCACTGTGCTTCATCTGGGGTTTTAACAGTTCAGACATGGCTGTGCCTTTCCTTAGAGCCAACAGATGAAGATGCTATTATAATTAGTCTGGTATAAGAGCACCAAGACATCAATTATTAGCATAATGAAAACTATGTTTTCCAAGTTAGAGTGGTTCAACTTACCCCACACTCCCCTACTAAAGTCTTTACAACTGCTGGACTGGATGGGAGATCTCAACACTGTCACCTGATGGACCGCATTGTCCATGTGGTTGATTTGCAAGGCTGCCACGTCTTCTGTGAGGAAGAGGAGACCATATTATACAAAATACAAAAATGCAAATGAAACACAAAAACAAGACCAAGCAAAAAACAAAAGACCTATGCCATATATTGTGCTATAATAAGAGTTTAAAAATAAAAGACAGGTGTCTTTGCCCTGATCCTGACTGGGGTTAAACTGATTGGTGTATTGGTAATCATACATAACTTTCTAAAAGATAGTGATTTGAGTGTGATAGTAGTGTCACTAGAAGGGAACTACAAATAAGTTTTCACTTGCCTAGTGACAGTTGTTGTGGTCAGTGGGCACCTTCTCCAGGGCAGATACCTCAGCACACTAAGGGGCACCACTTGCCTCTCCCAAGTCCTGCCCCTCATCCTACACCAGATGGTCCTAAGGCTCGCCCTCCAATGCCACATTACCCATGACATGGCAAATGTTATGGAGGACAGCACGTTATGACCTGAAACACATTAAGATAACAAATACACTATAGTAAACAAACTAGCCCACACCAGTGACTTCATCTTTATTATGATCTATTTACATAAGGTATGATTTGCACGAGGTACACAGGTGGGCTTGACCTCCAGCACCTTTAGAAACATGGCCCTGGTCCTGGCCTTCATCATTCCAAAGGCACAGTCAATAATTGAGCATGCCCTGGAATGACACACACTGAAGCGCTGAGCTGCCACACTTTCCACCTGCCTGGCCTCTTGTAGGGAGCATGAGGGGAGGCGTCTGAGACAAGGGTACCCCCCATCTGCAAGGAGGAAATGCCCCAGAGGAAGATCGAGTCCACTCATACACAGCGGCTATGGCTTAACACCCTGAACTCATGGACTCACCAAGGCCAGCCTACGTAGGTGTCAATAAAGCAGCACTGATGGCCACACATGGTTTGTAAAATTATAGATGGAAATAATTTCCTGTTGATGTAGCACTGACTATCAGGGCCACCTGGTGGCTTGATGCTGACGTGGCAGCTGTCAAATGCACCCAGCCTTGCAAAATGCCTGGTGTCTTGCCAGCCTCAAACCCCGTAGACACAGCACACAGCTCCTCTGGTGTCTTCGGGAATAATATTACCCAGTGGCATAGAGTCACAACTGCCTCTATGACCCGATGAACAATGCAGTGGACAGTGGAACGGGGCATCCCAAACACCCTGGAGACCACCCAGTATGATGTCCCACTTGACAGTCAGAATAAAAATACCAGGGTCTCAATTTAGGCACCCCATCCCCTCCCTGGCACAGATCTTGGTCCAGCAGGTCAAGCAGCACCACTAGGGCCTCCCTGCTCAGCCTAAAGTCAGGCCATGTGTCCTGACTTTCATCCCAAAACCTCTGGAGAACAGGGATCGTGTTTATCCTGCATTACCCGGGTCTCTGCATTATAAAATGAAGCTAATTTATTGTTAGTGTTAATCCTATACTATATATACCTACTGTATATACGATACCATATATATGTTCCTCAGATTACCCCCCAATTCATTATGTGTGTGGATAGATAGATAATTAGATACAGATATAGATTTAGATATGGAAATATACTCTCACATATACATATATACATACACCATTATTAGCAGAAAATGAGAATTTTACATAACATTGTAGAATTTAGTTTAGTTAGTAGGCTATCTAAAACTGAGGTAGTCTAGATGACTTAGAAGTAGGATAATGATTATATTATTAAAACATGTTGACACAAACTTGGTAACAAACTATAATTATCATCCAAAGCATGCACAAACTTGCAGAGATATCCTAAATTCTCAATAAATTTTGTCTGAACAACTCATGTAAGTTAGTGGTTACATTTCTAAATATTACAGACTTAGTAAAAAAAAAAAACATATCTATCTTTCACCATGTAAAGTTAGCTAGAAGTTAACCGTCATCCATTTCACAGTTTGCACAGGAGTGGCTCACATTTGATATTGACTGGTTTCCTGTGGTTTTTTCAGTTCCTGTTCACTCTGACGCTGCAGCTGTGAAGAGACACAGGACCTCTGGCTAGACATGGAGACCCTAAAAAAAACCTCATCTAAGCAGTTTTTGAAGCAAATTTCTAAAACAGCCAGCATCTATGTCTCCATTATTCTGATTTTTTCTTACCATGCTGTGTTGAAGTTGGACTTGCCGTGCACTTGCAAACCAGAAGAGAGTCCATGTAATTTATACATGGTAATACCATTTTCTGCGTTATCCATTTTAGTACTCTGGACAGACACGTCTTTCCACAGAGTGCTGAGATATGCATGCACACAGTGCCATTGTAAGTTTGGCTGGTTTTTACTTGTGCATATAGTAAAGGCAGCTTGTGTAGGTCTTGTGTGGGTTGCATCTGTATACCTGGATGGAGACTGGTACGTGTGCTGTCAGAGCGATCAGTCTGCAGAGATAGCCTGCAAAGCTGAGAACAACATCTCATCTGAGGAACAAGAAGTCATTGCTAAACAAAAAAAACAATCACTGGTGAGTGTTTTTCATGTTTCAAAAAATCCTACAAGTCAGTGTCATCCCAGTAGTTAAAGGTATTCCTACTGCAATGAAATGTGGGAAATTATTGGAGGTTAATGATAATACAGTATTAATACAGCTTGTTCCTTTATGCTTCTTTTTCAGATGATAGGATTATATCTCGCCTTGGGTATCAGCTGTTTCACTGCCATTAGTGGCTGCGTTCACTCCGCTTTACCATTATGGAGTGAACATGCTGTCAAGTTTCAATTTCATGAACTGATCTTGGAAGAGGGAGAGAATCAAGTGATACGGCATTTGAGAAAAGTAGCAGAGGACGAGCTGACCACAAAACTAAAAACCTATGTGGATAATAAACAGTGGAAAAACTGTTATAAAGCTGCGTATGAAGTGTATAGAGACATTGAGTCAGCCCCATCAAGGCAAAACCCTGCAGGGACTTATGGGTCGACAGCAGGAGGATACCAAGTAAGTCAAACAATCAACACGTAAGACAATTTTCTCCTCAAGGTTTCTGTCTGACATGCAGTTTGTATTGCTTAAACTTTGCTTAAACTTTAGAAATGTGTGTGTGTGTGTGTGTGTGTAGCAGCCTGGACAAAGTCTGTTTCCCATCTGTCTTACCACAGAATTGAAACAGAGAGTGTTTATGATACATGTTGATAAGATGTAAAGACAAAAATAAGATGTAAAGACAAAAATTTATGTAAAGATATTTCATTAAATATCAGAACTGTATCTATAACACAGTGTGTTCTGAACTCCACTAAGAGCTGTGCAGTTCCTGTTTTAAGATCAATGCAGATCACAAGAGGAGTCTGACTGTATTGTAATAGATGAAATGAAATTAAAAAACATCTTTCAAAATTTCTCCATAATTGCTTTTAGCTTTGTCCTTTGTGTTTTTTAATGATAACATGGGCTTTTCTCCTTATTTGAATGCAGATGCGCTTTCTCAAATCCTCTGAGTCAAAAACACCATTTTCAGTGTCAGATGTAGAAGATCAGTGAACATCAAACCTCCAACCACCTCCAACCTGCCCTGCTCTCTCCACTGTAACCAACCAGTAAGAAAAAAAAATGGACTGGGCATTAATCAGTAAATGTGCAGTGTGACAAATAGAAAACAACAACACTGTTAAAAAAATGTTGCTTCACTGTCCCACTAAAGACACAAATAAAAGAGTTGTATTTTCTTTGCGCATGTCAGAAAGGTTTTCCTGCAGTTTCTCTTTGTTTTACTTCCTTGTGTTTGTGTTTCATCATTCTGCTCTGTGACTGATTAGTTTGGTCTGGGTAGGCTCCTGCTTGTGATGAAGAGCTGTAGAAATAGATCACAATGAACTTTCACATATGCTAAAATGGTAATCAGGTGTAATGAAGTGAAGTCATTTTCAGCTTTATCAGATTGTAATGTCGGTGTAGCAGGAGATCCGCTAAGTTAAGAAATATATAGTGATGTCATGATTTTTTTTAATTTGCTCAAGCATAATTTTCCTTGTCAGCATTTTTTTTTATCATGAGATTGTATCTGTCTGTTTTAATCACATTTCTTCTGTTTTATCCTTGTGCAAATAAATTTCTAACCATGAAGGGAAAGTTATTTTTCTCTGTTACAGTCCCTGTGTGTCTTATCTACTAGTCCTAACACTACCACCAGTTCTACTAAATTATTATCATTATTCAAACTATAAAAGTACAAATGCATGTGATTGGTGAGTGCATGAAATTATTGTTTGCAGATGTGTAAAAGTAGAAATGGCAGAGTACAAAGCAAGCAGATGTAAGTAGGAATTTTTACAGTTGATAAACACAGATAAAAGATGTAAGAGGGGCGGAGAGTTAGAAAGATGCAAAGCTGATTCAGAGAAGTGCAAAGGGAGAAGGACAGACTGTCCAATTAATGTCAAAGGCTGAACTCAATTCAATCAACTGGATAGAAAATGGTTTGGAAGTTTAATTCAACAAGCACCCAAGTTATAAAGAAATGACAGACGTAGAAACAATGTAAAAGAAAGCAAAATAGTGTGAAAATATTAAAACAATGAGGGAAAAGCAGAACAATTTGAAAAGGAAAAGCTATATAGAAATAGAAAAGAAATTGTGCTAACAGTCATATAACAGTGCTAATAGATGAGAGTGAGCGAGAGATATTGTATTTATGTGTGTGTGTGTGTGTGTGTGTGTGTGAGAACAGTCAAATGAAGTTCTTGATGTTTTACTACCAACCCAACACAAGATGGCAGTATGTGAATTGATCTTACATAGACTCTTTGTCCAAGAGAGACCAATGGCAAAATATTTCACACATAAATACTCAAAACCAACAGAAACGCCTGATAACAAATGAATGTGTCTCAGGGTAGGAATACAAAAATAAGTGAGATTTCAAAGAAACTTCCCTCAGTTGTCCCAAAGAACCGACTTTGTCATCTGTGAGACAGAAAAGCTTCAAATCAGTTTTCAATTATTTTTCACTTGTGGAAATTATTCAAGTCAGATATATGTATGTGTAGTGACAGTAGAGTTGTATAAATAGATGTGCCAAGTGATCAGATGTGTAGCCCAAAGTCTGCTGAACAAAATGATACCAAACATCTGCCACAACCAGAATTTGAAAGTGAAACAAAACTCAGCTTGCTGTTTCCAAGAAAAGCCTGTGAGTCATACCTAAATGCATCCTCACAAAAACATTCTCTATTGAGAAATCAGGAAATCTTCTCAATGCAGAAAGATCCTGGTTTATCATTTCAGTTACACAACATAACAGGTAATGAGCTAAAGGGAGAAAAAGGGGGTAGAATGAAAATGTAATGTTACAGGTTACAGTTAAGAGTGAATGTTAATTATTACTCTCTTAAAAAGGCAAATACTAGGGGCAAAAAATAACTGTTTTTATTTTCTAAGTTATAGAGAGTGGTTCAACTTACCCCACACTCCCCTACTGAAGCCTTGGGTTTCCTGTGTGGGAGACTGACAGATTCCTGGTTCCTGAATCCATCTCAACCTCATGGGAAAAAAACACAAGGCCAGATGCCATTGTTTATAGTCTTGATTTAGTTTGGCATACTTCTTCAGTGGTAAGATACAAATATGAAAATGAAGTTTATAAGTTTTCAAAGGATAAAATGTCTCACCTCAAATTTAGATGACCAAAGTGATTTAGGAAATATCATTGGCATGATAAATGAACACAACTGAAATGTAGTTCAGCATGAAAAATTCAAACACAAAAGGCTAAGTGTATTAAGTGTAATAAGTACTAAGTGTATTCTGTCTGTCCCGGGACAGGGATCCCTCCTCTGTTGCTCTCCATGAGGTTTCTTCCTTTTCTCCCTGTTAAAGGGGTTTTTAGGGAGTTTTTCCTGATTCGATGTGAGGGTCTAAGGACAGAGGATGTGGTATTGCCGTACAGACTGTAAAGCCCACTGTAATTTGTGAATTTGTGCTACACAAATCAAAAGTGACTTGACTTGACTCAACTTACTAAACCACACCAGCAGGCAAATTCTTTTCTTATGACTCCATCTTGTTGCGTCAGAGGAGGGCAACTTTAGATCACACTAACACAGACAGTTAAATGCTTCCTTGTAGAGCAAGAAGTGTTTTCCTGTAAGTACCTGTTCAGTCTGAAGCTGCAGGTGTGAGCAGACAGAGAGACTTCCAGCTGAACATGGAGAGCTTAAAAATCACATCTAAGAATTTCATTGAGCACTTTTCTAAATCAGCCAGCATCTATGTCTCAATCATTTTGATTTTTGCTTACCATGCTGTGTTGAAGTTGGACTTACCGTGTGTTTGCAAACCAGGAGCTACTTACTGCAAATTCTATGTGGCTGTGCCATTTCTTATAATACTTGTTTTAGTTCTCTGGGTGGACACGTCATTCCACAGAGCGCTGAGATACACCTGCACACAGTGCCGCTGCATGTTTTGCTGTGTTTTATTTTGGCATGTAGTCAAGGCGGTTTTTGTAGGTCTCCTGTGGGTCGCATCTGTGTACATTGATGGAGACTGGTATGTGTGCTGTATGAACGATCGGTCTGAAGAGCAAGCAGAGCTCGCCTGCAAAGCCAAGAACAAAACCATCACACCTGAGGAAGGAGCGGTTATCGCTGAACTCAAAAACACATCAGTGGTGAGTGTTTTTCATGTTTTATAAAGTCATAGCAGTCAGTGTTTTATCTTGACTTAACAATGGTCTTGATAATGTATTAACCTGTTTAAACCTGTGCAAAATTATACACACAATAATGCAGTAATAATACACCTACTTATTTTTTTGTTTGTTTTCAGGTGATTGGTTTATGTTTAGTCTTAGGCACCTCTTGTGTGGTTGCTGTTAGTGGCAGCATTTACTCCATTCTACCATCATGCAGAAAATGCTGTCGCACATGGCGTGAATGCTGTCGTACTGGGAGTAAATGCTGTCGTACACGGCGTGAGTGCATCAACGCAAATAATCACTTTCATGAACTGGTTCTGGAAGAGGGGGAAAATGAAGTGATGAAGTGTTTGAGAAAAGCAGCAGAGGACAAGTTGACTGCAAAACTCAACATCTATGTGGCTTCAGGGAAATGGGAAGAATGTTTAGACGTTGCTTATGAAGTGATCAATCAAGATGTGCAGCCGCAGTCTTCGACCTCGGCATCACGACAACAGGCTGCAGGAAGCTCTGAGGGGACAACAGCAGAAAGACACGTAAGTCAAACAAGCGGTTGAGTTTTGGATTTTGTTTGCCATCGTTTCGCCTCATTAGTATTTTTTCTCTTTCTTTTTTTAGTGAGTTTGTGTTGCTTTTCTGTTTTTTCAATGCATTTCATGAGAGGAGCTAATTACCAGGCAGATATTTAAAAATTACTTCTAAATTTTCTAAATTTCTCTAATTTTCTTTGCTGTGCCATTTGTGTTTTTAATGAATGAATTTTCTCATAGTTCTCTTTAGTCGGACTTTGTTCACCACCGCCCACTCTGTCTCTTTCTTTCTCTCTCTCCCCCCCAAACAGGAACTCATGGAAACGGAAATGGATTCAGTACATGAAGAGTTGGCCAACTGTTCATCGACCCAGGAGTAAACGAAGAGGGATGTCTGTGATTGTTACATTACTAAACAACACCACACATTCAAAACATGTTACTGCCTAACCATAAAAGAATTGGGCATTAATCAGTAAACGTACAAAGTGCAGTATGTCAAATATTGTAAAAGAAAACAAAAAAAAATTAAAGTGCAACTTTTTCCATGTTTCAGTTATCCATTTTTATTTTTTTTTTATAATTTTATTGTCCACACAGAAGTGTTTTGTTTTCTGAACACACAAAAATGCAAAAGAAAAATTATGTTGTCAGAATAGAGTATGTGCAAAGAAGCTGAGGAGTCGTTTGTTGACTTCCCAGAGTTGCCACAAATGCAGCAAACATGGTTCAAAATGTTTTACCAAACTGAATGGAAAACAAGGTCAGATGAAAAAACAAGCTTCGTGGTTTATATGGACAGAGGAGGCAACATCACTATAATCTATGTTCACTTGTGCTTCAGAAAAGGGATGAGACAATATTCAAATCTTAATAATGAAAGTTTATTATAAAACAATAAATGGGACATTCCGCTGAAAGAGTGCCATTTGCTCATTACAACTCTTCAAAATTAAACTTCATTTTCATTCCATTTCAATCTAGAATTTAGTAATATACACATTTACTCATTCAAAATGACTACTGGTCAATCTCAGGCTACTTTATTTAATTTATTACAACTTTCGAAAGTTTATTATCATTGCATTTTTTTCTATGCTGTTACCAAAACTCAAATGCCATTTTAAAACCATGTTTAAAAGAATATCAACCACATAAATTGTTTTCCCTTTGAAAAAGAGTTAATGTAGAAGAAATGGTTGGTTACATGATGAAATACTAATATTTATGACAAAAAAATACCATATTTAAACCAGAGTTGTATTTTTTTAATAATGCAAATCAGATCTTTTCTTTTAAAGAACATTAAAAAAAATAAATTTCATCCAAATATTGAGCATGTATTTCATTAAGCAATCAGACAACTGATGGAACCAATATAAATGTAAAAAAAAAACAGTGCATTTTCTTGAATTTTGGAGAAACAATTGAATAATCAGAAAAAAAATTTGGTAACAGGAAAGAAAATCGGTAACAGGAATGAATATGTGAGTGCATGGATATGTGAGTGTGTGTAACCTGCATGAAGCTCTTTGACACAATAAACAGAACATCATATTAAAATTCATTGTTGCTGATGGTAAGATTCAAAGACAGAACATAGACAAAATTATTAAAATACATCAACATTTCAATACAAACTGTTAGGGTCAACTGTGGGAGTCAAAAAGCCCC
>OMKZ01018587.1:0-18431 GCA_900302535.1 Neoniphon sammara | reverse complement strand
TATTAAACAGTCAAACAAAAGAAAAAAACAGTCTGATATTGCATAAAGGCAAAATATAAGCAGTACATGCCGTCCAGAGAGACCCATTTTAAAGTCATAATCCATAGCATAACATTTGAAGGTCAACAGCAGTGTAACACAACAGAAGACCTGCTTCTATCAAGCAGTAAAGCTATGCTTAAACTACTATGGGAAATTAACAAAACCATAAAAGAGGTTTTAGCTTTTCTTTTTCTGAGCATTGTACAGACCTCTCTCTCAGATAATTGCAAGACACAGGTCTGATCTAAAGTTGACAAATACTTCACTCCCTCTATAGATAATTTTTAAGCTTGTGGCTCGGTACACAAGAAGAACAGCAGTCTCAGAGCTGGTCAGCACAGTGGCTATCTTTGATCTGAGAGAAGCCTTGAGACAAAAGAGGAAAGCAGGCACGCCCAAGTCATCATTACTGCTATCATTACTTATATTTCAATCTTTGCCCCATACTCCACAGCTTTGTCTCTCACCCCCCATCCATCTCCATATTTTTCTGAATTTGTCCAAACTTGTTTGCGAGGACTTCAACTCAATATACCTGTCAAACCTTGGTTGGTCAAGAACTTGGACCAGCATCATGACACTGAGTAAACAATTTGAGGTCTTTAAAAGAAAACAGTAATAACCTGGACATCAGACCTTTATCACTTCTAATCAGACTGAATATTTAATTATTAGGTAATTATTATACTGTCAAATGAAAATCAAAAATTATCTTTCCAATTCTAAAAATTGTATTTACCACAACTGAAAATCAACTTGACCGAATTAAGAAAATATCGATTTTTTTTATCCAGAAAAATTCAGTTAAAGAAGTTAAAGAATAATTATGATCTCACCCTATGAACAAATAATCAAATGAATAGTGAAATGTGATCATAAATAAATGTATGTACGCCAGTCTGTGTGAAGGTAAACATGTGCCCTGGGCACTTGCATTTAAAAGTTTGCATGAATGATCAATTCAAGTTGAACCAGCCAAAATTTAGAACCAGTTTAAACCCACTGCTCTCCAATCAAACTTGCGATGTATTTATTTTTTAGCACACACCACATCTTGTGATACAAACACATAAACAGATGAAGAGATAAATAAATGTTATGTATTTCAGCCTTGTCTATATAGTTAATTATATAACAGTACAGATTTAGGATAGCATTCCTGTAAATAGACTGTTTCTAAATATTCCTCCATAAATGGCGGATGTAAAAATGTGGTTGTTTTATTTATTGGTTGTTTTTTATCCTCTAATCAATGATTTTTTCTCTCTATTTCAAAAACTTGACCTAAAAATAGGCTCATTGCTGACAGCCTTTTTAAGGTCACAGGTTGGGGTCCATGATCCGCCATGGGCGGAGGAATAGAAAGCGAAGTTTGTATCTATGAGTGTACGGACAAAAATATCTTTTTTCAATAAATTACAGCACATTTTATGAGAGGATTTGGCAAAATAAGGTATTAACTATGCAATATACACTGAATTATTTTTTGGAAAAATAATTTAAACAATATAACAGTGGAAAAAACAATATAAAAACAATATATGTAACCATTCAAGTTCAAGTCTTCATGCCATGTCACATCTTTACCAAAATTTGCAGCACGTTCTATGAAAAACATTTAAAAAGAATTGACTGTAACCATCAAAAACAAGTTGTTTGGGGCAGCAACTTTTCAATCATAATCAACTGAATTTTTAACAACACAAAATAACAAGCACAATGTAAATTTTCTAGTGTACTAAAGCAAAAAAGTACGTTTCAGTATTAACAGAAGAGATAATCTGGTGAGAAGACAAAAAATAGAGATTATTACCAATATAAATTCTCCAGTTTGACTTTATACAAAAAAGGAAGGACAACAAATTGTGGGCAATGAAGGGATGTATTTACTGGAGCAGAAATGAAAGATAAAGCAGATAAGCAGATAGAGCAAATTTTTGATTTGGATTTTTTGATTAATCAGCATTAAGGCCCAGAGAAAATGTGGAAACATGACAGGTAAATTAACGGAATTCATTTTTAAATTGTTATCCCTATTGAAGCGCAAACAACCAACCAAGGTGAGCAGGGTTGAGAGAGTGCAGAGTGACCTTTGACATTTTCAGATTCAGCGACTCAACCTAAGTCTGGCCTCATAAGTACAATACTCACCCGCCTGCGACAGAAAGGCAAACCCTGAGCAATGATGTTGATGCTAAATATCTTGAGAACTTTCTGAGGGGGCAGCGGTTCCTTGGCAACATCCTTTGGGTCTGACAGGCCGAGAACTTGGGACTCCAGAGGGACTTGGGGGGTCTTCTCCTTCCCAGAGGCAACCTTCGGCATCTTTTTCCGAGCACCAGCAGACGCGAAACGGGGGATAGGGCAATGCCGCAGCATTGCAAGGGAGGCCGTCTAGTGGATCATATCCCAGAAGGAGCTCAGAGCGCTGGTCAACTACTGTCGCAAGCAGAAGATCTTTCTTTCTTATATCAATGTGGTAACTTCCCTGGACCTCAGACTCACTACACAGACATATCAATACAGCACTTGCTCATCCTCTCCACTTATCTACTCAGAACTCGCTCCCTTGCTGACTGGCACCCTTTAAAATATCTCTGGGGTGTGAGGTCACTCTTGTGCCCCTGCCAGGCGGAGCAGCTGCTATCCGGGCCTGAAAAGAGGATGGACCTGCCCAGTCTCTCCCCCCTCAACCAAGCACCATGGAATCTGCTCTCGTGACCCCATGGCGGTGGAATGTATACCACCAGTCGTCCGATACAACACATGTGTCCATGGAGCTTCCTTGTCGCGGTCATTCTCTGGCCCTCCTCTGGTCCTCCCAACTTGTCCAAGAAATTGGCTATTGTACACAGTTGCCTGTAACATCATCAGAAGGTCTGAAGTAACCCTTTTCCCTCAAAGCTATCAGCATAAAACACCCACTGAAATATGTGATTGTTTGAAGCCTGTCCATGTTTTGTTTGATGTTAACCTTCTCTGGCTCTTCCGTGCACCAATGTGTTAAGGAATCTCAATAACCTTGTCTATGTCAGTGAAGCGACTGAGGATATTTCAGGAGACCAATCACACAGTTGCCAAATGTTAGTATGTGTGACACAAGCACTTCAACAAGGCTTTACTTGACCGGGTGTCAGGAAGGATGGACTTTTATATCCGTTACATAAAGGAACTGTGAGGATGAACTTCTTTCAACCTCACTACCCATCAGTCCTTAAGAAAGTTTAGAGTATGTGTATATGTATCACAATAATGCACTTCTTTCTTCCAGGACAATGGATAGAAAATACTTTCCACAGTGCAGGTCTTTCAAATTCACACTGTCAGAGTTTCAAAGTCAAATGGGGACAGGTTAGAGCTAAAAGCGCATTTCCTTACAACTCTTTATCTGTCCCACAACAGGAAAGCGTTCACTACCCAAGCACACTGCCCTTTCACATTCATTCAACTAAGCCTGCCACAGCTACTCAACAAATTCAATAAAAATCAACAATATAATCTGTTGGCAGCAAATGTTGTTATTGATCAGTTGGCTTGGAACGTGGGATGTTGGTTTCAGCTAATTTCAGTACCTGCGTACACACTGGCGTGCTGGTATGATGATGATATGGACTTACTAAATAAAAATGTAACAAAAAATCATTACTCAATTAAACATGTACATCCACTGCTCTATTTTTAAAGTGCAACAAACTGAGTGACTGGGCGGGGGACGATAACTGCATCTCTCTTAATAAAATGATACGACAATTGAATGACATTTCCCGCTTGTATTTAGTTTAGTTGTATGTTTTAGCAGTAGTCATATTCTCATATCTAAAAATACAAATATCATCTTCTTTTGGATACAACTAAAGTGCAGAACTTCAAACAAAGAACAGCCATCTGTTGAATGTTTAAAAAAAATCTAAGGCAATAAAACAAGCACTATTACCATTACATAAATGCAGTGTTCAACTCAAATGAATAATGAATCTAATAAACAAAAAAATGGCACAAATAGTGTGATTTTTAACCTGGTCCATGGACTTTGAATTTCTGTGTACTACTGTGTAGAAGGGTAGCATGTCCACATTCTAATGGCACGGCCTTGTCATTTTCTGTTTAAATATGTGTTAACATTTTGTTTGTTTTGAATAAAGTGTTTCATTTATTGAAAATAGTTTTTAGCCCTTTGACACCTTTTTATCTGTTAAGATGAAAAAAATAATTACACTTTTCTAACTGATTTATCAAAAAAAAAATCTGCAATTAACTGATTATCAACACACAATAGTTCTTAGTTGCAGGTAAAACAAGGTCCTAGTCAATAAGTCCTGATTGAAAACATTTGAAAACAGTTGCATTATAATCTCATTTTCTTGCACAATTTGCAAACTGAGCAAAGTATGACTGATGATGATCCACATATTGAGAAGTAACCACCTGTGAAGAGCTGCTTGTTTTCCGCATGTCCAAGACCTTCAAAAAGCTTCCATTTCTATGTAGAGGTTATATGAGCTTTCCGGCTAATCTCAGGCTACCAAGCTATGTGACACAGACACACTGCTGTGCTCCAGTCTGCTACAACATGATCACCCAAAGGTAATTAGTAGAATTCCAGGCATGCAAGCAGATTTAACCTTGGGTCTTCTGAAACGCTTGCCTCTATGCACAGGGGAAGCTTTACCTCAAACTTTGCCACCTATTCTCTACTTCCTTTATGAGTCTATAGTCTTGTGAGTAACTTAACCCCCCCCCACAACCCAAATTCCATTTTGTGATTTTATTTTTTTGGATTAAAAATTTGAAGTATTTTTCCTACAGTTTAAATGTGTTTATCGACATGCTTTCGAAAAAAAAATAGCAGAGGAATAAGGCAAACAAGTACAGTGTACTTAATTTCTGTGGTGTGTTTTTTATTTGACATGGTCCATGCACGCATCTTTACGTGTCCCGTTTATTGTGTGTTGACACAATAATCTGTTGAGGCCGATCATCTCAAAATAGCATTAATCGGCTAAATTAATTGGCCGCCCGATGTATTAGTTGATCACTAATTTTGCTTATGCCTGTTTTCTAATACTGTTTCTTGTTATTACTGCCAGGTTGAGGTTGTGTCATTGACGAGAAACCTTAAGACTGCTAAGGTGCCACAGGTCAAAAATGTTTGACTTGTCTGACTCTAGTTACTCAGCGTATGTGTGTGTGTGTGTGTGTTGTGTGTTGTGTGTTGGCGAATGGTGGGCAATTTGTGCATGACTACATATACAGCCTCTTCATGTTTCTCATAGCATAATTGATATCACACCTCACTAAAAACACTAGTAATTTGCTACAATTCCCTGTATAGGCAAATGCTGACATGCAAACCTTAACAAATGAGTAGTGAAGCTCCACCACTGCAGTGACTGCATACCACTGCATTGGCCTACAGCCTCTTTGGTCATCCGACAAGAAGCACTGAAGCTAGTGATGCCAATGTCAAAGAAATCTAAGGCATGGCAACATTTTTAAATAATTAATTAGCATGCCACTGGGACATCAAAAGGGTAGATCAATTACTGTATCTGAAATCTGGAAGTACTGATGAAGAAAAATCCATTTGGCTGTAAACAAGGGCCACATCTTATACGATTTCTTCAATTAAACATTGTTGGAGAACTAATCTGTGTTTTCATTGGAGGTTTTCAATCAACTTTGAAATGAAGGGGATTGTAAAGGAGTGCTATGGCAGCACATTCATTTATGTGAGTTGTCTGTCACTTGCAACTACAATAATGAACCTGTGCTTCAGGCTTTCAGGATTCAGTTGCAATGCCTACCTAAGAAATGTTTCTTTAATGTTATTTTTACCCAGCAGGTCTATTATTGAGAATCAGTCATTTTGGTTCAGAAATCACACTTATTTGAAACCTGCATTCTGGCCAGCCCTAAATACATTTAAATATGTAGCACCCAAGAGTCCATAATAATAGTACCCAGTGGCTTTGACGCCTTCTGTTTGCCCTCATTCAAATATTGGAGGCAAAAGAGTACATGGAGCAGACAGTGAGAGAGAGATAATCCAGTTTAATCCATGTGGAGTTGTGCCAGGTTGAGGGGGTGAAATGCAGACTGTACCACAGGGTAAGGAAAACATTTTTCGTTCAGAAACAGAAAGGGAAATCCCAAAGTTACTATGCATGCGTGTATATGTTGTGCGACATTATAAAACTGGAGAAGAATGTTTATCAGTTGTCAATCAGCCCTGGAGATTGGCAATAGAACTTATTTTCCTCATTGCCTCTCAATATGTTTGTTTGAAAAGCTGGCACTTGTGAAAAGGGTGAGGCATGGAAATGACTGATCCTATCTGAAGCTGCAATATATTTCTGTATTTTTTAACTCTTGACTGATTAAATTATTCCATGTACAGTAAGTCTTAAATATCCAAGTATGAGAAGCTATGAAAATGTAATAGTTTGAATGATTAGAGCTCAAGAAGTGCCCTAAGGAGTTTTGGAGAAAAACCTTGAGGAAAGCTGTATTTCCAAAACTAATGCATTCACGCACAGTCGGAAAAGGGTTTGGCTGAACAGGACTATAAATGTGGTGAATTAAGATTTTTGAAACACTTTTTCGCTTGATATCCCTTCTAAGTTTCTGAGAAGCCACCAAACCTTGCTTAGAATAAGGAAAAATTAACTTCCAAAGTCACTTTGTCAATGACTTGCTAAAACAGACAAGGAACGAAGAATAGAAGAGAAAGAAAAGGGCACCCATTACACATTTAAATATGTCCAACCTTATCACATTCATAAATCCATAAATATGATGCAATGTTCAGTTGTGGCCATCAGTTAAAACAATACTGTCTCATGCTCATCCTATTCATCCTGACCCTGTCTGTACATAATCCAGCAGACAAGCTAAACAACCTCTGCCAGACATGAGAGGCATTACAGGCTAAAACACACAAGCAAACACATGCACTTGCATGCTCATCTACTTGCACATAGGGCTGGACGGTCAAGCCTGTGATGCAGTTTGGGCAAAGCTGCAACAAGCAGCCACCCTGCAAGCCATGGATGCGCACATCACTTTAAGACCACTGCCTCCCTCTGGTGTCCTTTACTGGAACACCAGATCTGCACTGCAAACGCCAAAGCATATCAAGAGCCTGGATTCAGAGGCTGGTTTCAAAAAGAAATTTCAAGAATCCTATATAACACTGTTACTTATGATGTAATCCTAACATTTCTTACATGGCTCTGATGGGTGGCCAACAGATAACATATGAGGTTGGCCTTTTTACTTTAGAACATTAAATCTCTGTGAGGGAAACAGAAAAAGCATGCAAGAGACAAGGAAAGAGAATTACGACATGGCACACAGTGGGCTGTCAACTACAAACAATATAATCATCCTTTAATTAAAAAAACAGACCTTTGGGTAGATCACCACGTAGAGAGCGTACTACATTATCATAGTGGCGGCGCGGGTTCGATTCCGACCCACGCCCTTTGCTGCATGTCATCCCCTCTCTCTCCCCCATCTTTCCTGCCTATCTCCAGTGTCTTTGTTGAATAAAGTAGAAATGCCAAAAAATAACCTTTAAAAAAGACAGACCTTTTAAAACAGTTAATCATCAACCAAGCAGGGAAGTGGAGGTGTTGCAGTTTGTATCTGAACAGCCTTTTGCAACCAACTGTTTTGTTAAGATCTTCATTCACAAGCCTGCAGTTCATTATCTGCAAGTCCAGCTGAGCTCAGATTTCAATAGAAAAATATGTGGTGGTAGTGACTCAAAAGGACTTCCTGTGGGTGGATGAGAACAGTGGTCCTTTGTGTCTCACCTCTGCCACATTTACTGTGCGGCAAGGCCAGTATGTGGGAGATGCCACCTACAACAGGCAGGCTGCCTTTTATTTGGAAGCAGTTTTAATTAATTAGTGGTAATGGCTGGCAATGTGTTTGTGCAAAGGTAGTAAGGATGACTGGAGTAATGGATGTACCTCAACCTGCCCACCTGGCTGTGGTGTGTGGAAACTCCGTGGTGTGCCTTAAAATCAAAGTCTCTAGTACAGCTACTCCAATTATGTCTGGGCTATACAGCATATCAGCAGGCAGAACAGAGCTTTGCCAACCCTATCGACAACCCTACTTAGCCTTTAAGACAGGAAGCCAGGCCCAGGAGAATAGTAGAACATCTTCTAGAAAGTGCATACATAAATAGGCTGGGATGAAATATTCATGCCCCTGTCTATGATAGCTCTAGGGACAGAGCTACCAGATGGGACAGGGAGCTGATGCTGACTTCCCAGACTGCTCATAGAGAAAGAACAAGATCAGGATGGTGGAGGACAAGAACCTTGTCTCTTAGCGAGTAATATAATCTGAGTAAAAGCAATTAGCTGGCACTGAAATATTTTAAAGGCCGTGCTATGCTAAGCTTTACGTCAGCTGAAACATTCAAGGTGGAAAAGCAACAAGCTGCCTTAGCTATCACTTCAACACACTAACCAAATCAATGACAATTAATCAGCTGCAGCACTGTTATGAAGACCAGACTGTGAAAAGCAAGGATTCATCACTACAAAATAAGGTCAGCTGACTGTTTATATGTTGTATCAACTTAATAAAGAGCAGCTTGTCTAAAGATAAATTGAAATATTGTATTCATTTTTTAAATGTATATATTACGTGAATTATATTGCCATAAATTACAGTATCTATTTTAACTGAAAAAGTGCTATAATTGCCAATTCAACAATAATGAAATATTTCTTATCATTACCAGCCTGGGTACCAGTCTTCCTCGCCAAATTGTTTTACACTGGCGAGTAAGTCTGGCCTTCCTCCCGTTCACTTCCTCTTCCAGAAATGGCAAAATAATTGGACCAATCAGGGACTGCGGTCCTACTAGAGGACGCCTCCTAGTTGGGTCTAGCCCCTGACTGGTTCCCATAGTCCTTGTGTTCTTAAAAATATTTTTTGGTATTACAAATAATCCCTTTTATTCGAAGGTTCTGTTTGCAGAACTGGCAAAAGTTAACATCTGACATTTTGTGGTTAGCTACACGTTGTTTACACCAGTATAGGCTACTTGTTCCTTGAACAGTGCATTGTGATGGAGTCAGATGTTTTGTTACGCTGATTCACTGAAGGAGTTGTCTGTCAAGGCAAGGACTCCCTCCCTCTATGAGAGGAAGAACAGGCATACTTGTCAGTGTAAACCAATTTTGTGAGGAAGACTGGTATCCAGGCTAATCATTTCAATCATAACTTTTAACATTATCTAATGTCAACTAGCTAAAATACAACTTTTTAACAGCAGCCACTTTGACATGAAATAACTGGGTAAAAAAATGACAGGGTGTTATTAATGACGTTAATTAGGGTTCTGTTCCTTTTAAGCGTTGCAGAGTCTTTCCAGTGAGCCAGCATGAACAATACCAGATCAATAGCATAATATCCCACCAGATCCAGAACCTTGGCTCTGTTAACAACTAAATGGAACAGAACCTTAATTAACATCATGAGTAACACCTGTTTATCTGCTTTTCATATCAAAATGGCTGTTGCGAAAAAGGTCTATAAGTTGTGTTAAATATTTTGCCATTCACTGGTGGCAGTAGTGAAACCTGAAGTAACAGAGGCATTGCAGGTGCATCAGAAAACATGGAGGTCTATGGTATAATTAACATGGCATTATTACAAATATACAGTAATATAGTAATAGGGGCAGGAAAAGAGAGATCACACCTATAAACAATAATTGTGGTCTGACACATTAGATATGTTTTAACTTAAGGTTACTGTGACACAGTCACTCGTCACCATCTTGCCAGTACTTGATGGGGTCTGCCTTATGAGTTTTTGACTTTGTTAGCTATCTAACAGTCAAGCTGACTTCGCTTGACAACAAATGGTTATGCTTCATTTGAGTGAGTGAAACTCCACCTAACAAAATATTAATTTATGAGTGGACTGAATTACTGAGATACTTCCTGCTACAGTAACAATAACACATGCTTGTGACTTCTACCAGACTGCCTGGTGTACAAGTGCACAGTACATATGCAGGACTCCAAAAACTCTGTGCTGCCTAAACCAGCGCACTGTGCATGACAAACTTTACACGCAAAGTAATGAGCAAACTGACGAACGAGTAAACAAACAAATGAGTGAACTTCCACAGCCTGGCTCTTATAGGCTAGAGACACACCAAGTCGACCTCAAAGAACTAACGCTGACCAAGGCCGATGGTCAGATTGCTTTGCGTCGCCTCAAAGCACCACACATTGCCTCTTAAAAGGTGTCCTTGAACACACCACAAAGACTATAACATGCTAATAAGATAAACATGAAATTAAATCAGATTAATACATTAATTGGAAACCCTGTGTGACAATCAAATTTCCCTTTGAGTCTCTCTTTTCCCGACACACACATACGGCCCATACCAGATCCACGCGCTATTTCAAACTAAGGTCGCCAGATCTTGGTTACTGGCTAGAACCCAGCTTCTTTTCATCCCACTGAGTCAATGCTTTATACAGGCGGCTGTGGTGTCAGTGTAACACCCATGCAGTCTGCCCTCACACTGCTCTCCTTCTTTGCCTTATCATAACTCTGCAGCTCCTTCTGCCACCAAAGGTCTATGCCCAGGATGAGTCACAGTGATGTATTCATTCTGCTTTCATTCATATAACCCACTCCAAGACAGAGGAGCCCTCCCACTGAGGCCAGTAGTATATTCTGTCTCTCATTCAAAGTCAACCTTTATTGTACTTTCAATCACTGACACCCATAGGTCTACAGCTGCAGCTGCATCTAGCAAGTTCATGCAGTAAAGTATCCACATGTTGTGCCAAGCTGACAGAGATTTAAATCAGGAGGTAACCTGCAGCCAGAAAGGACTTGGGACTGATGACCAGAAACATGTCTGGAACGAACCCATGTTCAAAATGGACCTAAACAATGCTGGGGGCATACTATGTCAATCACACACACGCACACCTACACCAACACCCCTACTCAGTGTAACCACACTGCCCCTCTCATGTAGAGCAGAGAAGTGTTTCAGCCAGGCCAACAAAGACAAAATGAGTTACACACATCACATTAACCTTCTATGCATTAATTCAGGCCAAATGAATCCAGACAATGCAAAGATACACATTCTAAATATTGTGTTTAATACATTCCCCATACTATGAGACACTGAATAAATTTACCCTAGGTGGCGGGTAAAAGCGGCTGAGGGGACTTGTTTTCTTGACGGACACAATCAAATCCTAAAACTTTATATCGCTTTTCTTTCCACTCCTTTGCTTTTTCATCTGTCAAGTATTTTCCAAAGAGAAGCAAACTTATGTACTGTGGAGAAGCCTTCAGGCAATCATGCCTAACCCCTGCACAGTGGAGATTAGGCACAATGTCACAATGAATGCTTGGTTTCAACTCCTGCATCAGCACTGCGCAATATTATAGCTTCCTTTTTGAAGAACTACAGTTTTTTTCTCATTTCAAAGTTTACATAGTGCAGATGTATTGTTTATTGTCCTTTACCTTTGACTAAGTTTCTCTCAAGGGACAGCAAATCACATTATGATGATGTGCTGAATATTTCCACATCTTTTTAACATGTTTTCCATTTCTGTTTATGAATCCCTTACTTAAACTCCTTTCCTCTGCCAATGTCAAAAACCCAGGCTTCCCAGGGACTAATGTATGTGACACAGTATACAGATTACAACACCTGCTACAGCTCAGTGGCTAGGTGCCATATCTTAACCCAACACTTCACATTTAACATTCTGACAGACATTGATCACATAATAATATCATGTGATGCTTGACCTTTGGGTACATTTAAATAGAAAGGCAGATGCTTAAAAAATAAATCTGAATCTGAAGTTCTGACTCAACTACGTAAGATATTTGCTGATTAACTTTTTAGCATTGTGAGGAATCTCAATGTCCAGCCTGCATGTTGATCCATGAAGCCATTTTGGACACTATCTAGTAGGTTAAACTTTGAGTTTGCTCCTTGGGGTAACATGACCCTAAACTTGCGTCCTTGTCCTCTGAGGTTGAACCAGGAGGAGAGCCTGGCGTGGGGTTAAAGGAGAGTGTGTTAAGCAAGAGGAGGTGATGAATTCAGGTGACATGAGTCTTTAGCATTTGGAGCCCTGTGACAGCAAGTCACCACCTGTCCCCCTCAAAATATACAAGGAGAGCTAATTACCACCACATTTTAACTCTTCACACTGCTTCTACATTGCCCTTTTAATGCCAAACCTTCATACATCTAGTTCTGTTGGTTGTCACAATTCTGCCACACATACATGGACAGGCAGCAATTTCTTACACAGTACAGTATGTGTTGCCTGTAACATATTATGTAAGGCCACAACCAAATGTTGCAGGGCATCTAACATAAGCGAACGAGCTATTGCATCCCATTTTGCATCAAAATAGTGCACACACTTTAAATGTCACAGGTCTGCACTCGTAGGACTAGAACCAGCAAGACAGAAAGCCTGATGGGTCATTTGTGTAGATGCTTGAACATGATTGACAATAAAGACAACAACAGTTAGGTATCAACTGGATGCAATTTGTGTTTCCATGTGTACGTACACACGGAAAGAGGATGACAACGGTTTGGTCGTATTCATGGTTAGATCGATCGGATTTAAAAAGAGTTGGAGATAAGACACAAGTTTCCACAAGTTGCCACCCTGTCCACTCTATTTATGAGCTTGTCTGTTTGCTTTGCAGAAAAGAGAGTGATGACATATCCTGCTGCAATCTAATTGGCCAGTGTGACAAATCGGCTTGTTGTGCCCTCTCGCACTACAAGAGCAATGACAAAAATATCAAACATATCTGAAAATGATCTGGATGTCCCTGACTATGACGCGCTGACCTTCTCACACTATACGAGCAACAACATGCCGTTTTTATTCCGATCCTGACAATTTGTCTGGGGCCGTCTGGGAAGCCTGAATTGCCTGTGATATTGTATAGTGGGCGCCTGGCCAAAGAGACAACAACCGCAGCCCACACACATCACCTAACCCTATATGCACTGGCATATTCTTAGTCCAGGTTTAGATCCTCTAATCCAACCCTGTTGTGACAAACACACTCCAGCTGTCAAAACGTAGTGCACACCCCTCAGTTTGCAAGGCTCAATATGCTATACAGGAGGCGTGTGCAGATCTATAATTTACCTGCTACTATTACTGTAAAACCACAGATAAACTGTATAGCTTTTAGTAGAAATGTATGCTGCCCTGCACAACATTCACAGCAAATAATGGGTAACCAAAAGCTAGTATTTATTGGGGCTGCAACTAATGATTAATATGATAATCGATTATTCTGTTGATTATTACTATGAATAACTCACAATTTATCGGACAATTAATTGGCTTATTAATTTAAATAGTGTTTTTCCTTCATTTTTATTGTAAGAAAAGGTCTAAAAAAATCACCTTATATTTATTAGTTGTATGCTGTCAACAAGAAAGGGAAAAAAATGAGAAAGTATCATCTTTATTGATAGGATAATTCTCTTTCTTTCTTTCTTTCTTTTTATACTCAATTATTTTTGTACATTTCTTACGATGTCGGAGGGGCCCAAGCTCCCCAAAACTCTACCACTGTTATCTTTGCAAAGGCTATATAGAGCAGAGCTGTCCGGGATTACAAAAACATTAAACCAGACTATTTTTAGGCTGTTACTGGACAGACTATACCACTTTTCTTTTAAACCAGTCGCGCAAAAGGACAATCTGCATGGCTTTGTTAAGTTTCAAGGAGGAAACTGAATCATTTTAATCACTTTTTACTCATTCGCATTTATTAACATGCTGAGCATTTTCAACTACAGCTACTCTGAGCAGAGCACTTCGATGGCGAGCACGAGCAGTGCATGTTGCCGAGGACGGTGCTGCAGTGAGATGGGTGCCACTGCTCTCCTCATAGGAAAACAATGGTTCAGTCAGTGCTGAAGGATTTTGCTGCTTGTCATGTGCAGGTAACTGAAGTAAAATCAAGGGAATTTCCATATGACAGAAATACACAATTAGTAATCATGGAAACTAAATATTCTACACAACTAATTGTGCAGCCCTGTCACAGACAAGCTTGGCTTCTCTCCCAAAATAAAAACAAGAACATAATTCAAACAGCTTGGAGCTTTGAGGCATGGCAGTCATGTCACACCTCTCTGTTTCACGCTGGGGCTTCAATAAGGAAACTTAACTCCTGGCACAATACAAAGGTAACTTTAGGCTATATATTTATTTATAGGCACATCAACAACAAACTAGGCTAAAGAGCAGTCAAACCCACACAAAAAGGATAATAAACATTCTAAAAACACCAGGAAAGACAAAACACTGTAATATCTGTATTCCTGTAGTACTACTATAGGTATTTGCTGCATCTGTAGTACTTCATAATGAGTTTATTGTGAGTGGGTATTATCATTTATTCTTTGATTTCAATCAGGAAAGATAAATTTTGACCCAAAAAAAATCAAGCGATCATATAATATTTATTTTCTATTTCTTTACTGTGTATAGATTCAACTACAAGTCAAAATGGTGTATTTTGTGGGTTTTGTGGTAAACCTGTGCTTTATCAACAGAAGCAGAACTCAAACTGATAGGGCAATCAGGCTTAAAGTCTTTATAGCTGTATACTTCAACAGTGCATGCATAATTACGTTTTTTGTCATTTTTGAGACCAACTGGCTGACTTATATTAGCTGTTGGTTGCAGCCAAAAACAAAGTGTGCAAAATTGTGCAAATGAATTCTCAAGCTATGGAAAACTGGAAGCAGCTGATTGATGCATTTTTGTAAGGGAGCGAGGTTACTTGTCATTGATCCCACAATTTTAAAGGAATCAATTGAAAGTCATGCGCCAGATATACAGAGGATAAATTTGATCTCACAAGTAACAGCATTTCATGTTTTTCCAAGATGTTCTTTTTTTCTCTTTTCTTTTCATGCTCAATTTTGTTTTAAATTTCTATATTCTTTAAATGCCAGGAACAATAAACATGATAATCATCTACAAGGGCCTAGATGTCAGCAGCCTGATGAAAAAGCACCATGCCTGCAGCAATCATGTTGCATGAGTTTGCTTCATTCATCATCATATAACAAACATTTCTATCTAAATTTCAACTTTTCCTATGGGTCAGTTTTTACCATCCAGCCTAGAAAGTATGTTTTTTATATTTTTCTTTCAGGATTTGCCCAAAGGATGAAGCTATTTACATCTTGAACAAATCTACTTTCTTTTTAACTGCCAGTAATTAATACTTTCCCAAACACATAAAAATACCAGGACATTCAAGGAACTAATCTTTCTGCACCACTCCTAATTCCAAGCATTCTTAGCCGCAGCAGAACAAAATATGTACATTCAACATCAAAGGCAGTTGGCCTGTGATGGTGCCTGAAACCTTTACAAACCTTTTGGGCAGCTGTGTCAGATGGCGAGAGGCGCAGTGAGGCATGCCACTATATTTAGGTCAGTGTTTGTGAGGGTCATATCTGAATCAAATGAGTCAAAAGCTCACTTGATACAGAGACTACAGACATGGCATACTCAATTACATGAATACAAATGTGCCAATTAGCACACAAGAAAGCCCATGTGCGCCAATAGCAATGCAACCTTCTTCATGCTACAGTTTTCCATTGCCAGTGGGGTTTGAGGAGACTACAGAGCCACCGTGATGACTGAAGTGTATTGGTCATTAAACTCCACCGCTGATGACATCTCTGTCACAGCTCCAGCACTCACTGACTGCTGAGATGGGAACAACAGCTCACATGCCCCCTCACTTTCTCTGATGTTTTAAGAAGCCTCAGTCCACAGATCGCTTCTACCCGCTAACAGAAAATGTAGAGAGAAGGCCATAAAGAAAATGAGTGGCACATCAACACCAGAGGCTGTTAAGGGAAAAGCCACGTGGCTCCACACAGAGAACACATTCCTGGACTGCCTGTGTGGCCATGCTGGACTGCCCACCTATAGGCTACCCAAACCTGGTGTTACATCCTGTGTTGTGTTTTTCTAACGGGCAAATGAGCCTGTTCACAGGGCAAAGGGACACTTTTTTCATCATCATTATCATCATCAATGAAACTACACATACAGCCAAAGCTTTTACTGTTGTTATTGGACTAACAACAGGAAAGACTATTCTTTTCAATACTGCTACAACTCAGTATTGCTTTTTTTGCAAATAAGACAAACAAATCGCTGCTACATGAGTTGAACAAAAAAGGAAATAAATAAATAACACATTACACCTATTCTTAGATGACTACACTGGTTTCAGGTTTATATTTGAATTACAGTGTTGCTGCTGGTCTACAAATCTCTAAATGCTTTGGGGCCAACATATATCTGTGAAATGTTTAAAGAATATGACCCGACAAAGTCTCCCAGGTCATCAGGAGCAGGTCTGTTAGTTGTTCCTAGCCTTTAAACAGCCTTTAGGTACCAGGCTGCAAAAATGTGGAACCAAATACCAGAAGTTATTAGATGCTCACCATCAGTAGCTGCTTTAAAAGTAGGCTGAAAATGTTTTTGTTCTCTATGGCCTATGACTAAAACAGCTGACGATCGAAACTAGAAAATGCACATTGCAGTTTTACCCTTTTTTCTCTTAATTTATTTCCTTTATCTGTTCATTTATTTTTGTTTTATCTGTTTAATCTTAAAATTGGCTTTCAAAATGCTCTGTAAAGCACATTGAATTCACGCTTTGAATAACAATGTCCATATTAAAAGTACAGTAATGGCATTATCAAGACTTTTTTTTTTTGCTAATCTAGCAATGATTTTTATTCGAGCCATGACTATCTCGTTCAATCTACTATCTTGGTGGACATTCTGAATAGAAATGGACTTATATAAGACTTCAAAATGTATTATAAACTCACTCCAAAGACATAACCTTTCATCTGCATAGGTTATCGACCATTGTTAGATGCTGTGCTGAATATAAAGTAATTCAGAGATTGGTGCAAACTCAAAACTTATATATGAGGTCAGAATTTTTTTTCCCTTCATGCTGATACCAGCAGAAAATGGAATGTCATCTCTTGCAGATAGCCGGAAACAGTTTCCAGCCGTGGTCACTCATTATGCCAACAATTTATCTGTGAGGCATAACATGCTTTAATATCTCACAGATCTCACAACAGGCTTCTGCACATTGTACACATAAATTAAGAATCTACCAGAGGGCAGCTAAACTATAATTATTTTGTACAATGCTTTCTCTCCTGTATTACCATGCAGTCACACACTGCTTGACAAATGGCTCTGGAACCCAGCAGGAGATACGGCTGGCGAAAAAACTGCAAAGCAAAACCATATAATTATATAATTCTCCAACAATTCTGCAGTTGTGACCAAACTCTGCTGTTGCTTTTCTGACAGCAAAGAAAAATGCTGCATCAAGCACAGCTCCACAACCTCCTGTTCCAGTGATGGACACAGCCATATAATATGCTTTTTATCATTTTAATGCTTATCAAAACATTCAGCTAGCAATGATGCCACATGGATGTCCTCTAAGAAGAGACTGGCTGCATTAAAACAGAAATAGTTCACTGTCAGATAAAGGTGTTCATTCAAAATCTCTTTGTCTTTTCATGTTGGCCGATGTGGGCTTCAGTGAAGCTCACCTGTGCCAGGAAAAGATACCCTGAATCATGACAAAGCCATAAAAGCCATGCTTTAAATAGAAACTGCATTCCTCTTTTAATTTTGTCATATACCTAAGTACCGTTATATCTGGTTGTTTCAGGATCCTAATCCTGCCACTAGGAGGGTTTGATGACTGCCTTAGTTAAAGGTTTGGAGGATGAAATCAGAGTGTGGTTACACAGTTTTGTCAAAAGAGGGCAGTATTGATTTAAATATGCAGACACTTGGATAGCATCAGTGATAAGCCCTTTAGCTGCAGACCACTGTATTTTGTGGGAAATTCACAACACTGTTTGTGAGCAAAAGCCTCTGGATCTGTTGTACCTGCTGTGGGAAGATTTGATGATCATATATATGTTATAAAACATTAGAGACAAAGAGCAGCTGAGCTCATGTGTGCTTACCTTCTTGTTGGATGAGCTTTGGTGCGTGCAACCCGAGTCCAGGTTATTGGGGGCAGACACATTGTTCCTGAGAGAGGGAGACCGTAGCCCTTCCTCCCCTTCTGCTTCCTCCTCCTCCTCCTCCTCCCTCCCACTCTCCACTGAATGTTCAAAGTCATCACTGTCCTGGTCCATCTCCTCCTCATCCTCATCCTCCTCCTCTTCATCTTCGCCCTCTTCCCTCTCCTCGTCCTCCCTTCCCTGCTCCTCCCCGCCCTCTGTCCTCTCC